>JASDQU010227393.1:10219-24528 GCA_032191745.1 Picea mariana | reverse complement strand
CGAAAGGCATTTTCACATACATGAAAGTACCCCATGGTGTTGTGAAAACGGTTTTCTCTTGGTCATCTGGGTGAATGAGGACCAGATTATAACCCAAGAACCCATCTAGTAAAGAGATTCGATTGGATCCGACTACCCTTTGTAATATGTGGTCCATTTTTGGCAATGGGTAATTGTCCTTCAGAGAGACCTTATTCATATTTCGGAAATCGATGCAAAGCCTGATTTCTCCGGATTTCTTTCGTGTTGGGACCAAATTTGAAACCCATTTGGAAAACTGTAACGGGACTATGATTTTAGCATCGTACATTTTTTTGATTTCTTTTTCTATCAGGGAAAGTAGCTTGGGATTGATTCTCCTAAGTTTCTGTCTAAAAGGTTTTTGGTCTTCTTTTATTGGAATCCTATGTTGTATGATGCTAGTGTCATAAGCTTTCAAGTCCTCGTAACCCCAGGCAAATATGTCTGAATATTCCTTGAAAATCTCAATGTATTTGAGTTTCTACTCAGGGGGTAATGATTTGGAAAGTTTCACCATCCTGGGTTTCTCTTCTGTCCCTATATTACAATCTTCTACTTCTTGACCACTGGCTTCAATTTTCGGTTTTTTAGCTACATCATTAAAATCAAATAAGTCCTCTAAAGGAACTAAACCCCTAGGTAAAACATTTCTTTTCAAATGCAAAACATCAGCTTCTATCTCATCATCACCTAACTCTCCTGAACCTATCTTATTTACACTATCATTTCCAAAATCAGGTCTTTTTACATTTTCATCTTCATTTTCTAAATCTATGTTTGTACACTCGAAATAATTTTTACATTGCAAAAAATATTCAATTTGATCATCATTACCAAATACCTTCCAATATCTTATGTTGTATGGAACAATTGGTATGCATTTCACCTCCATCGTGTATGGGAGAGTGGATCGAAAAGGTATCTTGCATGTGGCTGCTAACGTAGCTAACTCGTCTGCCAAAATATTATGTCCCCTAGGAATCACCTACAAATCAACTTCAGTGAAACATTTAAGGGCATCCAGAACAACATTCCTATAAGCTCTAAGACAGGGTTGTTTTGTTGCATACTCACCTTTAATTTGCTTGATTATTAATTCGGAATCACCTCTTACCATAATTTGTTTGGCACCAACCTTCTTTAAAAGTTTCAGACCGAGCATCAAGGCTTCATACTCGGAAATATTGTTAGTGCATTGAAAATTTAATTTGTAAGAATGGTTTTTCAAATACCTGGATCTGTGATTGTGCAACCAAACTCCTACTCCAGCTCCTTCTTTGCTTACATCTCCATCAAAGTCCATACTCCAGAAATCCACTGGCAATTCTTAAGTTATCACATTTTTCTTTCTTTCTACCTCAACGATTTCTTGGCCTTCATCCAGACCAGATGTATCTTCTTCCAGCTGAATGATTTGTTCTCTTGTATCACCATCGTTGTATAGGATGAAGGAGTCCAGGTCAGAATGTGCAGAGTACAGAGGATAGTTATGTGGTTTTTCTTGGCTACTAACCATGTACTTCATCAGTGTTTCTCTGTATAGTCTTCTCTGTTGACCAAAAACTGGGACAATGGCATACGACATATCCAACTGCAAAGTACCTTTCAACTTGCCCCCCCAAAGACCAGGACAACAACATACCATACTTCGGGGGAATGTCTGCAACCACAACATCCATGACCATGCTTTTCGCGAGAATTTGGACCAGGGTGATACACAGATCTTTGATCAAACCGATACATCTAACTTTACTGGAGTCAAAAGAGTGTAAGTCCTTGTAAGGTCTGGTAACTTCAAGTCCTAGTTTTTCCATCACTGCTTTAGGCATCAGATTATGGGAAGCACCCGAATCTAACATAGCATTATGTAAAATCAGGTCATGTATATTAAGGCTAATGTAAAAAGGAGCGACAACACCATTGTCGGTCTAACCATCCACTTCAGGTCTGAACATGAGTTCAGGTTGATCATCTGTAAGTTTCACAGTATCTGAATGATTCGTTGATCCAACAGTTAAGGCCTTCGTACCTATATCAGGTTCAATGGTTAGCGCTTTAATCACATATGAACGGTAAGCATCTTTGCTCAACAACTCGTAAAGGGGAATGGGAATTTTTACTTTGGCTAATTCCCCTTCGAGGCTGAAAGGTGTAGGTGCTCTGCTTTGGCTCAACAATTCTGATTTTTCCACCACGATCTTCTGGCCAGAAGTATTTGGTGGGTTAATTGATGAAACCTCAGACTGCGATGATCTTTTCAGAATGGTAAGGTTTCTTTTTGCTGAAACTTCGGCATTACCCTTCTCAGGGCTCTTCTCAGCAGAAGGCTTAGGGGATTTTTGGGTTTCGACTGTCTTCTTTGTTTTGGTCACCTTTTTTGGAGAACTTTCATCTGTCTTTTTACTTCGCAGATTGTACTGCCGGTGTACCTCCAAAATAGCATTTTCAAATGCCTGTTGTTCGGCGTATTTAGCTTCTTCACTTACCTTTGTTTGATTGAGAAGAAAAATTTCTTGCTCTTCCTGGGTAAGGAAAATAGCTTTGTTATCATGAATGCCCATGAGGTTTATGTGAGTATCCTCCAGTTCTTCAATTACTTCCTCTCCTTCATCAGCATAATTTTCTTGTAGGGGAGGTCTAATCTATTGATCAGGACCTCTCTGTTCCCTTTGATCCCTAGGATCTCTTTGCCTAATTTGAGGAGGGTTTCTTCTGAAGTTAGGATTTCGAATTTGAGGAGCTGGTGGGTTTTCTCTAGGAGGGTTTCTTTCGGATACAGTAAGTCTCTCCATCATTCTTTCCATTTCTCTGGACAAGGAATCCAATTTGGAATCAGAAGTTGATGTGGAAGGTTCCTCTTTGATTGTGACTCTCCTCTCTATCCTCTGTCATGCCCTTTTCGCCAACAGGTTGGCCTCCACACTTATTGCACTTTTCTGCATGTCCTCCAGGGTGGTGGAGTTTCTTTCCCTTAATTGATATGACATATCGACATCAAAACTATCAGAAAATTTTACCAATGCTAAACCTTGTGGAGGTTTAATATCGGCTGGAATTGCATTGTACAAGTTATTGAAATGGGTGTAGTAATCTTGTACTGTCTCACCTTGATTTCTTCTGATGTTTTTGTATTCTGACAAGATCTGGAGAGGGTTTTTCTTTACCTCCCATCTATCTAGAAAACTCCTTTGGAATGCGGTAAGGTCAAGGACTGAGGCAGCATGTAAACCTTTATAACATTTCTTAACATCACACATCAAACTTTGGGCAAAAAATCTCATTTGAATGTCAACCTCATCTACTTCCTGTAGGTCAAAATTATCATTCATTTTATCAACGTGTTGCTGGGCGCTCAAGGATCCTATTCCATCAAACTGTGAAAGTCTCATTTGATAGTCTTGGGGCATAGCATGAAGGGGTGTGGTCAACACCAAGGGAGCATATCTGGCTGCCATGATAGATGGAGGGGGCGGGGCGATAACCTGGATGATAGATGGAGTGGTGACAGAAGACGAGGATGAGGAGGGGCTAGCTGGCACAAAGTGAGTGGTTTGAGGTTTAGTAGTGGGAGATAGAACTTCAGGAGTCTGGGGTTCCAAGATGGTTGGGTCCAGAACGATTTCAATTACAAAGATATCGGATTTTATTCTAAACAGGATTTGTTCGAAAAGGACATCAAAGTCAAGATCTTGGAGGGAAACAAGATCCTCTGGAAGAGAAGGGGACTTCTGAAGGGGATTATGTCTTACTGAAACTTCATCAATGGTCTTTTTCCTAAGAAATTGTTCTGGATTATCTGTTGCCATCGCAGGTTCTGGGTCTGGGTGAGATCGAGTATAAGCTCTTTTGGGAGCCAAATTTCTTTTTTATTTTTATATATATACTTTTTAGTTTTACGAGTCTGAAAATAATATGTGCAAGTTTTCAACAACCTCTAAACATTACTTCTTTCTCAGATTTGCAATATTTCATAAGCAAACTTTTCTTCTAGGAAAAAGAAAATGTGAGGTTAAAATTTGTTCAGTTCTGTTCCCCAGTGGAGTCTCCACTATGTTAACGCCCTGTAAATTTCCTAGAGGTTGTCAAGAAAGAAGAAATCTACGGGAAGTAACTTTATCCAACCACTTCGAAGTTTGGATCTAGCCCTACCAACTTCAAAGAGGGATCTCTCTATATGATTTAGATATGTTTCAAATTTAAAATATTAGGCTAGGTAAATAAAATATGTTGGTTTTGTTGTTGTAGTATTTGTTGGGTTGGCTGAGATAGTTTACACATCCATTGGGCTATGGGGTCTGTACCATTAAAATAAAAATCTAAACTAGAAAACAGAGAAACTTTTCACAGGGCTTGATAATGTAATCATTGGATTCTTTTAGTAGCATAAATGAGAAATAGCAGAAAAAAGGTGAGAATGTCAATTACAACAAAGAAGCAGTTAATACTTTCTTTATCATAAAATTAGAAGATGAAACACTAAAATCTTTCAAAGTGAGAAACAGGGTATACAAAGATAAATCCTGCAACATTCATTACTTTCAAAGATTAGATTTAGCAAACAGTGTGAAAACTAAGCGAGAATAACATTAAACTTAGAAAGAAAAACATCACCAGTGAATACACGTAAGAATCCTGTAAAAATGCCTCTTTGTATTAATGGAAGATCTCTTGAAAAATATTATAGTCTAATAGCTCGCAGGGCGTAAAGATCAACCCCCAATAATTCGAAAAGTGAAGTATTTATAACCCAAAATTACAAACGATCTTATCATTAAAGATCAGGACGTGGTAAATCTATTTTTAGCCTAACTAACTTAACAAATTACAAGAATCTAGGAAACTGTTTGATGATGTGTCGCAACTGCATGTTGTTTTTTGGGTGAACCGTTGGTGAGGCTTCTGCATGACCTCGTCTGACTGGATAGCTGGCTGGGTTAGGACAACTCATCTATTACTCGATCAGGTTGCAAAGTTCTTCCCATCAAAGATGACTGGGAATGCTGACCTTGATTAACCTTCGATAGACTTCATCAATCTCTATGTACTTGGCAAAAGTAGGCTTGGTGATGAAGATATATCGAATCTCATGCTGAATGTTGATGTCTAATTGAAGTGCATCTAGGAATGCTTTTCCAGTGATGCTGCCTTGAATCCCTGAAAATTTTGAACTATCCTTAGC
Source organism: Picea mariana (assembly GCA_032191745.1). Lineage (NCBI taxonomy): Eukaryota > Viridiplantae > Streptophyta > Pinopsida > Pinales > Pinaceae > Picea > Picea mariana. Next base: position 19,328 of record JASDQU010227393.1, on the reverse strand, counting down.
CACATCGGCTAGTCTCTTTTTGTAATCTGGGAGTGTCATCAATTTGTCATTTATCACCTTCAAACCAGGAAGACCTTTCTTCTGTAGAGCCTCAATCTTGCTAAAAAACTTTTGTACCCCTAGGTCCATGGCCTGAACTTTTTCTTCTAGCTGTAGCATCAGTACTCTCTTGGTCAAGACTCTTTTGACCTCAAGAATGGTCTCTGTTCTATCATCAATTCTCAGCTCTTCCAGGTCCTCTCTGGTTTTAGAATTCAAGAATTTGATGATTTCATTATCTTGTGTGGGCATCTCTCCTAGTTCTGATCTGATCTTCTCGATGGCTTGTTTACTTCTCTACACCAATTCATTTTGCTCAAACATATTCTGTATCATTGGCCATATTTTGTTCATAGACTTGGTGATGTCTATCCAGAAACTTTCTTTGACTTCGGCCAGTGTTTTACCTGCCACTGTTTGCTTCCGGAGCTGTTGTAACTCTTGTTTGAGCTAGTCTGACACTTGTTTTTCCTTGGAGAAACTAGTTTGATAAGAATATTTGAGTTCCTGAAGGTTCTCAATCTCCTTTTTAAGCCTGCTAATCTCTTTCTCCTGCAGGTTCATCTCTTCCATAGATTTGGCCAATTCAATTGTCTTTTCTAGAGACGTCAGTGGATTTGCCAATGGGACTTCTGCTAGTGATGATGTGCTCACTCCTGAGAGTGGAACTACACTCAATGGAATGAATTCCATGGGTTTCAACTATTCTTTCTCTTTCACTAGCTTCTCAATCTTAGCTTCCATTTCCTTCAGTTGTGCATTCTGCTCCATGATTAACTTAAGCATCTCATCTTTTTATCCTTCTGTCTCTGCTATTTCCTTTGCCTGCGAGTCTACTATTGGTGGCAGCTTCAATTGTTTCCTCAAAGATGCTATGTCTACATTTTTCTTCTTGATCATCTCCTCGACTGCTTTCACATTCGAGGGATCGTACCCAATCTTGAGGACCATCTCCTCCAATGTCTTGATCCTGTTTTCCTTGGAAAAGGATGATATCTTCTCTAACTTCAACTGTGTCTGGACGTTGTTCAAAGACACTTGTAACCTGGAAGCAGTAGTAGAAGCATGTGCCAACGTGGAGTAAATCATTTCTCCAGTTTGCCTGTGTAGTTCCATTTGATCGACAGGATGCACGTCTTTGGTCTGGAATTCAAAGGTTTCCCTTTTATAGTCGGTGATTACCTTTGGGTCTAGCACCTGTGCTTGGAGAAATTCCATGTGCATTCTGCCCTTCTCTGTGTCGAACACCGATAGCAGCCTGTGTTGTGCAATCGATGTCTGCTTCCAGAATTGGGCATATGTGCTATTGGTCAGAGTTTGATTCTTTTTCTTGATCAATTCATATTTCTCAAAGATGCTCAGCTTTGGTCCTATCTTGCTTGGCTGGTTGATTGGTGGAGTATCCGCAGTCTTCTTTGGTAACACAGTGGTTATAATCTGCTTACTGCTTGTGTTGCGGAGCGACCGATCAACCTCTGTCACTGTAGTGGATGGAATTTCCTTTTCTTCAGCCGGGTTAGGAGATGGACTAGTTTTTGGCCTCTTGGTATGCAGTCGAAATTATTCTAATGACACTTCAGTGACAGGAGGTGACAGATCCTGCCTAGGCCTTTTCTCCTTCAGAGCCTGTGGTGTGGTTGTTTGTGATACAGTAACTGGGGGGTCCTATTGTTCTGTTTCAACCAAAGTGTTTGGTTCCCATCCTATCTGGTTTGCAAATTTCTCTACCTCAGGCCTAGATTCGTGGACATACAGGATATTCTTGTTTTTTATCCTCATCTCTAAAATGATCCCGCACGGATCGTAGTGTCATGTGAAACTCATGAATAATTTCATTTCCTTCAGCAGCTTGTCTGCTTCCTCCCCGGCACCTCGATTGTTGCAGATGAAAGACCCAATATGCCCTTTGATTCTGAGCCGTTCCTTTTTCTTTAAAGACACAAAGTGAATATCATCTGAGTTTATCATCTGCCGTATGTATTCCAGAGCAAAAATTCTGACAGGTAAGTATTTGGGCAGTTTATATGGGGCCAACTCACACCCATAGACTTTGATCTCAGTGTGATTTTGGTACAGGTACCAATCACCAGTCTTTGTATGATCCGAGAGATGTAGGATCCTCTGAAATTCGTCATTAATCCTAGGTTCGGGTCTGCTGCTGAGCATACTCACCACTGGGTGGTAGAATTGATCGATGAACTGCTTGAAACTAAATTCTTTGGAGTTATGTCTGAGCAGGGAAGTCCATGCGATTACTGCCTGGGGTCTGCCATCTCCATCCATCTTCTGCATGGAAAAAGCAAATTTATCTTCTTGGAAGAAAGCGAACAGGTATGCCATTATTGAAGAATACTAGAACATGCCTTCTATGGTGAAATTGACAAATTGCTTGTGAATATTGTTCGCCAAGAACATGCTGAAGTCGAATTGTGTAGTAGGATTCTCATCAATGGAGAAAATAGACAAAAATCCCAGAATGGGTTCATCTACCCACTAATCTGAATAATAACCCAACAAGGCACATAGGGACATGATAACCTAGTTTCCTTTGGTTGAGAACATGGAGGAAGGATAAGGGGGATTTGTAGTGGGGCGCTGAGCGGATTGTGGAAGAAAAAGCTCAAATATTTGAGCTCTTTGAGGAAAATTCATCTTCTGGTATAAATCTGTAAGGATTTCAAGGTTAAAAGGTGATGCAGAGTCAGCTCGGGATATTTTCATCATTTGGTCGATGGTTTCTGGCGTGATGAGGAAGAGAACTTCCCCGGATGAGGATACGATGGGTCTTTGCTCGGGAACATAGAGGGCTTGGCACTTGAGGGCGAACTCTAGGAAATGGTGAATCTAGGGGAAGAGATACAGGGATAGGTTGGACTCCCAGAGTCCAATTTCGTCACTCTGGTCCAGGAAGACTTCTTTAAGCCATGATTGAATGTTTGCGAAGTTGAAATCACACTTAGTGTCTGCGATTAAGTAGTCTTTGTCAGCCAGTGGAATCCTGTCGAGATCGACAGGAGGTGGGAGAAACACATTCTCCTCTCCTTCTGTTCATTTTGATTTTGGCACCATTACTGTAACAATACCTGCAAATAAAACAATATTAGCGGGAGCGACTGTAGATGGGGGCGACTGACTGTAACAGAGAAGAATATGGGGTAAATTCTCTGGTGCCATTAGTGGGTAAATGGTGAAGGAATGAAGAGTGAAGGTAATTTTGAGTAAATGGGTATCCGTTGGGTGCGAGGGATAGGTCAGTTGGTTAATCGATAATTTATCCAGTAATAAATGGCCAACGAGTCATTTAGAATGTGAGATGGTAGGTGATAACGACTGAGGGATACGGATGGGTGATGTGGCAGTTATCGATTGGGGAAAAAATCATTGTGAGGGGACTTTCCATGAGTGAATGAGGGAGAAGGACTGACGGAGTTATGGGTTGTGACTCTTTTGGAAAGGTGGATGATGACGTAAGGAGGTGATGTGGTATGTCAGGCAGTGAGAGGCGGTGGGATTCGGGACCAGTAGATTCATGCCACGTATAGATAGGGGGCTCGCTAGAGTAAGATTCCATTCCGGACCCCCCCCCCCACTGTTAAAGGTAGATCAGTCGGGGGGGTCCAAAAAATACCTTGGTTCATTGATCTGCGCACTTTCCTTTGGACCACAGATCTGTGTGCACTCTTTAACACACATTCTGGACCCCCCCCCCTCCATTAAAGGCAGAACGAACGGGGGGGTCCGGAATCCAATATAGGCCATAGATCTAAGCGCCGAAACTTGGGCCGTCTAGATGCATGCATGCATTATCAGTGATTCCAGNNNNGGGGGGGTCCGGAAATATTTGTCCACCGTAGATCTAGGCGATCATATGGGCCATGTATACATGAGTAGTGCATAAATGTGGTGCGAAAGTGTATGCGCCCTGAAAAACTTAGGATAAGAGCATCTCATGGGTTTTTCCCAAGCTTTTACATCTTTACATCACTAAGGGGTTAGGCAAACAACTTTTTGAGCATCGAAAACATGGTCCAAGATTGATCATCGAGCTGGTTTTATTTAAATCAAGCAAACTACCCTAAGTTCTAACCTAACTCCCTATGACAATTACCCCGAATTAAATTGTTGGGCTAAGAACTTACTCTATCCTGGGGCTACCTGACCAAGATTAAACAGTCTGGCCAGATTTATTCACTAACTAACCTAGGCCACTTGGCTAAGATTAAACAGTTTAGCCAAGCTTATTCACTATTCCTATCAAAATCAATTTAAAATAAGTTGGCCATGCTTGAAAGGTATGGACCAAGTCACTGTATTTGCATGGGGCTCTTATTGAAATTCTTTTATGCCCTCTTTTCTTTTTCTTTTTCTTTTTTCTTTTTCTTTCTTTTCTCAAATTATTTGCAGAATGAAGAATCATTTGACAAACAAAAAACACTAGAGAGATAACATTCCAGTCACCACTTGATCCTATAAATTATAGGGTGATAATAGTGTGTATGATTTCATGGTGAATGTATGAAGTCTGAGAGAGGAGAAGAATGAGTTTCAATTGTTTCTCTTCCTGAGAATTCCTTCAAGGAGTGCAGTGAACGTCCCCAAGGTGTGCGTTGACGAGGGTCTGAGTTTCATCTCAGAAAGCTTAGGAGAGATACCGTTGTTCTCATACCAGCCAAAGTGCAGGTGAAGCACAGAGTTGTGCAAGGTGTGCACGGGTTGGTTGGAGCCTTATAACTTATCAACTAAGGGGAATATTGAGAGGACCACTGTTGCAAAGAGTGCACAGGTTCGGAGACTCAAATAACCAGAGGTTATTTGAAGGTTTTCCGCAAGGAGTGCGAGCAGGGATCCTTTTGGGAAGCTTGAGTTTACAAGTGAAAGATCAGGAAGGATAACACCTTTGAAGTGCTCAAAGGGAGACGGAGATTGAAATCGTCTCATAGAATTAAAGTTTAGGAGGGAGAACACTAAGTCATTTGGACAGGGGTCATTGAGGAGTGCATCTGGTGGTCAGAATTCTCTGTGGATAACTCGCGAAGTCACGAGGATCGTAGGATCCAGAGGAGCTATAGGGTGGTTAGGAGTTGGATGAATCTGCCACCCTGACATCAAGAGTCAATGTGGACTATTGATCATGGTCAGTTTGAGTCGTCAGATCATTTCGGGGATTCGGGATTTGCAAGTTTGGAGTGCAGGCCAAAATCCTTGGTCACGCAAATTCCCGTATCATGAAAGGAATTATTAGGTCTAGAATTTCGGAATTTCAGTAATTCAGGGTTTGGCATACCGAAAATTTCGATGACAAGGAACCGAGACCCTTTGCATTGAAAATCCCAAAGTCACGAAATGTGGTGTGCCTTTGGTGTGGGATTTCGGCATTTCGGTTTTCTGGAGTTGGAGAAGTAGAGGAGGCAATGACTTTGGAATCGAGAGTTTAAAACTCCTGGTTCATGAAATCTCGAAGAGGGAAAGGAAAAATTCATGAAAAGGTCGAGGGACAATAGTCGTTGGGTACTAATTGGGTTTTGGGGTTTTGGGACTCAAGAGGTAGAGTTGCATGGTCAACGCAACTCCTGAAATTGCGAAGAGAGAAACACCGAAAGGTGGGTCCCAAGTATCAGTCAGAGGATATGTGCGGCGGAGTCAAAAGAGGGTTCAAGCTTCAGCGAAAATCTCAAAAGGCCATCGATCTCTCATTCCTTGGAACGTTGAGCCCATTTTGGCATTCTGGCATTTTAGAGTTTGGGGAATCATAAGGGAAGAGGAATGACTGTTGGTTGTTCACTCAAAGTCCCAAAAGACAAAACTAGTGGGTAACAGGTGGCGTGTGCTCTTCACGTTGGAGTAGTCAACCTTCGTTGACGTTTCACATTTCAGAATTTTCCAAGAGCTATGGAAATACATCGGGACTCTCCAACTCTCGAAACCTGAAGTCCTTTGTGGCTTAAACAAAGGGTTTGATTAACCCTTGGTGTGGTTTTAGTGAAGATCTTGTGCGGATCCTAGCCCGAGGGCAGAGGGTTTGCGTCAAAAGTGGTATCAGAGCCTAGAACAAGTTCTTTGCTTTCTATAGCAGAGAGAAAAGAGGAAATTTTACAACCATGTCGCTGAGAAGAAGAGATAGGCCAATTCCTAATCCAGCAATGGAAAGAGAAATGCGTGAGTTACGTGCCATACTTGATGCTATGGAGACAGCACAAAGGCACACAGTCAATGCTGGGGATATTAGCGAGGTTGAAAGTAAAAATGAAGCTAGAAACAAAGGAGAAGAAGTTGCAGTTGAAGATGCTGCAGATGAACGCTTATTCAGAGTTGTTGCAAGGATAGGTGCCAGAGCAAAAATGGACATTCCAATGTATGAAGGCAACTTGGATGTTGAAGAACTTCTAGACTATATTAGAGCTCTAGACAAATACTTCGACTATGAGGATGTCGAGGAAGATAAGAAAGTCAAACATGTTGTTACTAGACTTAAAAGGCATGCAACGCTGTGGTGGGATAAACTGCAGGCTAACAGACGCTGCAAGGGCAAGTAGAAAATCAAAAGCTGGGATAGAATGGTTGCAAAGATGAAAACCAAATTTATACCCAGGGATTGTCAAATCACTTTATTTCGGAGGATGTAGAATTTGAAACAGAAGTTGATGTCAGTAAAAGAATACACTAAAGAATTCTACAGGATAAACATTAGGGAAGGTCATCAAGAAAGTGATGATGAAAAGGTTGCCAGGTACATAAATGGTCTACGATATGACATTCAAGATGAGATGAGCATGCTGACCATTCAAAATGTGGAAGATGCTTATCATATAGCTCTGAAAGCTTAAGAGAAGTTGAGCTGGAAGTAAGGTCAAAGAGGTCGAGGTAGAAGTCAAGACAGAGGCAAAACAATTGCCCAAGACAGAACTCAGAGACCTAAAGAAGAGGGAAAGAAACCTCAAACTCAACCTGAGAGAGGAGGAAGCTCACAAGGAAGGCAGTATGCTGATAGAAATACTCTTCCTCGAGCCAGAGGAAGAGGAAGAGGAAGACGAGGTGAAGTGAAATGCTTCATCTGTGGAAAAATCAGACATAAATCCTATGAGTGTCTGGATAAGAAGAAAGATGGTGGTGAAACTCACATTGTCGAAGCTCAAGGATAGAATGTTGAGGCAGAATACACTGAGGGCTGAAGATCTTTGATGATGAGGAAATTTCTCTTGAAGCCAGAGAAGGAAGCAGAGAACCCAGCCCAAAGAAACAGTCTGTTTTGGATTGCCTGCAAAACTAAGGATAGGGTATGCAAGGTCATAGTGGACAGTGGTAGCACAGACAATCTCGTATCTACAGAGATGGTAGAAAAGCTAGAGCTGGAGATTGTGGTACATCCAAGCCCATACAAAGTTTCATGGCTACAAAAAGGACATCAGGTAAATGTCACTAGACAGTGTTTAGTTGAATTTAAAATAGGAGGATATAAAGATGAAATATTATGTGATGTCATTCCCATGGATGTTTGTCATCTATTGTTGGGTAGACCATGGCAATATGACAAAAACGTAGTTCATGATGGGAGAAAGAACACGTACACCATGGAGAAAAATGGTAGGACTCACATGTTGCTTCCAATTAAGGATAAAAAAGTGAAAACAAAAATGAGCAACACTGTACTTTTCATGAGTGGGAAGGAAATTCTTGATGAGGTTAAGAAGAAGGAAGACACACAATTTATTGTGGTCAGGAAGCCCAAAATTGTTTTGACCAGTACAAGGATAGATGATTTACCAGAAGAAATCCAAGATTTGTTGGGAGAGTTTGTTGATATAGTAGTGGACGAACTACCTTGTTCGTTGCCACCTATCAGGAGTATAAGCCATCATATCAATCTTATACCTAGAGCTAGTTTTCCAGACAAAGTAGCATATCGGTTGATGCCACAGGAAAATGAAGGAAATAAGAGATAGGTCCAGGACTTAATGGACAAAGGATTGATTCGAGAAAGCTTGAGTCCATGCGTTGTTCCGACAGTGCTTAGACCAAAGAAAGATAGAGGCTGGAGAATGTGTACAGACTCAAGGGTAATCAATAAGATTACCATCAAATATAGATTTCCATTGCCAAGGATGGACGACTTGATGGATTTCTTGGGTGGAGCAAAGTTTTTTTCAAAGATTGATTTGAAAAGCGAGTATCATCAAATTCGAATGAGAGAAGGTGATGAATGGAAGACATCATTCAAGACAAATGAGGGATTGTATGAATGGATTGTCATACCATTTGGCTTAACGAATGCGCCCAGTACTTTCATGAGATTGATGAATGAAGTGCTGAAGGATTTCATAGGGAAATTCGTCATTGTATATCTTGACAATATATTGATTTTCAGCAAGACATAAGCAAAACACTTAAAGCATTTAGTTGCAGTAATGAGGAGATTACAGTAGGAGAAATTGTTGATTAATATGAAGAAATCGTCATTTATCAAGACAGAACTCATTTATTTGGGTTTTGTTATCTCTACAAATGAATTAAAAATGGATCCAGAAAAGATAAAGGCGATTAAGATTTGGCCATCGCCAAAGAGCGTGTTTGAAGTTCGAAGCTTCCATGGTTTGGCTAGCTTCTATATGAAATTCATCTGAAATTTTAGTGGAATTAGCGCACCAATGATGGATACGGTGAAGAAAAGACATAAGTCTTTTCACTGGACGGAGGAAGCAGAGAAGAGTTTCAATCTGCTGAAGAACAAGATCACTGAGCAACCGATTCTGGTTTTGCCTGATTTTAGCAAGACATTCTAGGTCAGGTGTGACGCGAGTGGATTTGCAATTGGAGTGGTCTTGATCCAAGACGATAGGCTGATCGCATATTTCAGTGAAAAACTAAATGAAGCGAAGATTAAGTACTCCACATATGACAAAGAATTCTATGTCGTCATACAAGCATTGAAGAAATGGAGAGACTATTTGGTTCCCAAGGAGTTTGTTTTGTATAGAGATAATCACGCTTTACAATTCGTGACTCGACAGGAGAAGTTGAACCAAAAACATGCTAAATGGGTTGAATACATGCAAAATTTTACTTTTGTGATTAA
>JASDQU010227389.1:16808-30810 GCA_032191745.1 Picea mariana | reverse complement strand
TAAATCTTCACCTAAATTAAAATCAAACTAAAGTTATAATTTACATAAAAGTTATTATTAAAAAACACTCTTTTATTATATAATTAAACAATTTTATATAATACTAAGAAGGTTAAATCTTTACCTAAATTAAAAGCAAACTAAAATTATAATTTACATAAAAGCTAGTAAAATGATGTGACAATTTGATATGACATCTTTTCTATAGATATATATATTTTTTCTCAACTAACTAATAACAATAGCAATAAAAGAATTCATTTAAATAATTTTATTTTCACCCAACATATTATATATATAAAATATAATTTCACATCACCTTTCAGTGTAATAATAACCTTTTTTTTCAATGCAATGTAAATAATTATATAATTATGTCAGACATAAATGGAATTTTATTTTTATTTTTATAACATATAAAAGTAAAATAAAATAATTAGTGTACAAATTTAATTTTAATTAAAATTATTTTTTAAATTTATAAAAAATACAATTTTATTTATCGGTGGTGTCATTCCTCCTAAAATAGGAGAGTTGAGAAATCTGGGAAAGCTCGATCTAATAACAAGGTGGAGTATACTCGCTTTGGAAAGGGTTAGGCATAGCCAAATGATAAGGACTCAAATCCATCATCATTTTAGGAGATCCAATGTTACTGATAAAAGCTATGAGGAGCAACAATTTTATATCAAACAAGACATTGAGTGCTCTTATTGCGAGAATTCACAAATCCCTTGGTTTTTTTGATGAGGTTACCTTCTATCATATATGACGGGACATATAGGCAGCTTGATGTTACTTGAATCCTTCGACGTCTCACATAACAACCTCTTGGGTAAGATTCCTCAATCTCTCACAAGCATGATAAGCCTTAATCATTTCAATTTCTCTTTCAACCTATTTACAGGGGATATTTCCTATTTACAGGGGAATGTGGGGTTTCGATCAAGGGTTTCTAGCAGTTGTCTCAAAACTTGTTACAGAAACCACTGACAACAACATCGGACTCAGTCCACGAGGCCGTCCAGGAGAGCTTAGAGAATTCTTAATGTAAGGCAATTGATTGCTTGCATCAGCGTGGTTTTCAGCCGAGAGGATTTGAATTAGGGCATGATGAAGAAGCCAATGGCGGGTCTGCATTCCAGGGAGAGTTATCTGCGAGGACATTGCAGACTTCAGAGGTATCATCTTTGTCCGAGAAGCTTTCAGATTTAGATAGCCAGAGTGATTTTGATTCAATGATGGGAGATGTCACAAATGATGAGGATGTATCATATCTGGCAAAGAAAAACAGGTCATTGCATCCAGCTACAACTCTGAACGGAACTGGTAATGATAATCCTTTGCTTTTAAACTCGAAGGTTGTTTTCGGTGCTGGCGATTGGGATGAGTTTGATCGGGAGGTAGGAGGAAATGATTTGCAAGTTACTGAAATAGAGGGTGGAATCGTTGAACTGGAGACAATTGATGTTAGAGAGGACATTGGTGGTGATTCCAAGTTAAAGATAGAAGATGATTGTAGTTGTTCATTGGGAGGGATTGCTGATAAACTTGTCTATGAAGATGCACTGAGAACTGGTTTTGAATTAACAAACCTTTGCACTAGCAGTGGAAGTGGCAGACCAGACCTCGAAGAAGATGACAATCCAGAGCTATCAAGGGTTAAGGATCACTTTCAAAGAGTGAATAAGTTTCATTCTTGGCATTGGCAACGATGGAAATTCATTTCTCAAGACGAATGATTATGCAAGAGGAGACATCGGACTTTCCAGTGAGTTGCCAAATAGTCCGTCGCACTTCTGTTTTGCCAAAGAAGAAGAAAGAAGCTTAAGTCTGCAGAAGACTCGGATACAAGGATTTTACCCTGATGGAAATAGAGACACATCCTTTCTGCAGCCATCTCACATAAATCTTAAAGATATTTGTTATGGAAATGAACTTGAATGCCTTTCAGATACAGAAGAAATGGAGGAAAAAGAAGGGAATTGCTTAAAATGCCATGAATCCTTGAGGCAATCCAATAGTGAAACAGACATGTCTCTAGTCCCCTCGTTGGATGCCAAAACAACTTATTCTCCTACAACAACAGTAGCAAATACTGTTGATAAAACTCAAAGAGCGGAAGGAAACAGTGAGAATCTTCTTCCGTGGACTTCTGAACCAGGGGATGTTTATTTTTGTGACACAAATATTAATACACAGGCAAAAGATGCTAATGATTGGGGAAAAGAAGATCTTGGACTAGACGAGGTAAGTGAAAATTGCATTCGACGTTTAGACACCTGTTTAATTTGTAGCAAATTGACAAAATAGTTTACGCTTTGGATTTACATATGTTTTACTAAAATGATTGACTATTTGGATCGTTTAGTTTCTGTCAGAAACTTATAGAATGGATGTTTTGATTTTTGAAAAAAAAGAGAATTTATCTGATCATGAAACTGCGTTTTGTACATTATATTGGTTTACAGCTTTACAAAGATGGTATCTTCAGCTGAAATCGACAGACCTTTGTTTTTCTCTTTTTAATTCCTTTCTACAAATTGATGGTTTGGTATATTATCCCGCTTGAGGATTTTAGCATGAAAGTTGTATCTGATCGCAACTCCCTGGAAAATGTAAATATGATTTCATTCAATTAACTTCAATCGCTATTCTCAAAGAGATTTACGAAAGAAACAGAGTTTACAAGAGAGATATTGTCATATGCTTATTTATGTGTTTAATATGCTGCGTATGGGTTTAGCCTCTTTTGAAAAATGTGGATAGCATCATCTGTTTTTAAAAAACTCTCTTTCATTTTTTTGTGCTCTCAGAGTGAGCGTTTAGGATGGTGTCTCTGGTTATTTATCAAAGTTTTGCAACTCTATCTGGAGTCTTTGGGCTAAAATTGCAGCATAATTGAATTATTGTGTGTTTTCCTTGTATGTTTTCCATGGATGTAAGACTTATGATTGATTATTCAAATTTTGGGCTCTCAGAGTGAGCGTTTAGGATGGTGTTTCTGGTTATTTATCAAAGTTTTGCAACTCTATCTAGAATCTTTGGGCTAAAGTTGCAGCATAATTGAATTATTGTGTGTTTTTCTTGTATGTTTTCCGTGGATGTAAGACTTATGATTGATTATTCAAAATCTTGAGTGTCTCCCTTGTATTATTTATAAGATCTTTGAAACTCCAAGTAAGCTTTTCAAAGGAAGGAAAATAATAGCAAAATACATCTTATATTTGAATAAATAATACAGCAATAATTATACATCATGGAAACAAAGCATGAGTACACAAGTTACCCTTTACCTACATAGACGAGGAGAACTAGTATGTTAGTTTTGACTACGATCTCAAAAGAATCCACATCTTTGTTGAAGATGCCAATCCTAACTGAGATCTGTACAACCAACTCTGATCTAAAATCTGTACAACCAACTCTGATCTAAAAGTTGTAACATTTCCAAAATGAAGCATGGTAGTTACCCCATTAAAGGCGGTATGCCATCACCTTTTCCATAAAAAGGCAATGCTTGCCAATTTAATGATGTCCCAAACGTTTCTTCTTGTCTTTTGGGCCATCCATTAGTCCCCAAAAGGACCCCTTTCCATGCCACGAAGCCTCTGACAACTTTGCAGCTCCACATAACATGCTTAACAGTTTCAGTTTTCCCATTACTCATTCATTTTCAATATTATTATATTTCCATTACTCCTCGATCACATTGATCCTCTCAATCATTTATTTTGTTGTCATAACTTGTTACCACCCGCGAGCTTAGTGTCATGTTCAAGGGTATTGATGGTACAAATGCTCTCTCGACATACAACCTTACGGTTGGTTTTGTCACTCAGCTGCTCTGTTTCTGTAACTCTCCCGAGTGTTCTCTCTGTAGTCTGCCCAGTGTTCGAATCCTCGTAGTCTGCCCAGTGTTCGAATCCTCGGACAGGTTATTTTTCGTACATTCCTGAACTAGTATTATGGATAATAAAGTCAGTTTTTTGCTTCTTCTTTCTATATATTACTGCATGGACTTTCCGGACTTTAATAATGGACTTTGAAACAGGAATGCTCGTCTGTAACGAAATAGATGTTTGCCGAGAGTGGTTTTGAGGTTACTGAGCGGAGCTTTGTAGCAATGGCGGAATGCCAGAGCTTGTCTTGAGCTGTACATGCATGCTTTCTCTGAGCAGTTAGATATCCGTGCTGTATGTCAAGCTCGCTGCATACGTTAATTCTTGCTAGTTTTGTGTGAAGTGAAGCCTTGCAATACAAGACCATAGTGTTCCCTCTGTCGTTTGCTATCTATTGCGTTCAAGATGGCAGAATCTTCTGCCAGGAAGAAAAGAAGCAACAATGAGGGCTACCTTGGAGTTCCCTTTAAGAAGAAGGTCAAGGCTAAACCCGAGGTGAACAAATTTTTGTTCAGGGTTTTGCTTTCGAATGGTCTCAATTCAGCACTTGAGTTGGAGAATGCCGACGAAAAGATGCCAGTGGCCGAGTTTGTCTGCACCGTCAGAAGACAAGTGGAGAAAGAACCCGTCGAAAAGGGGTCCCGAAAAATCCATTGGAGAACCAAGTCTACGTCGAAAACGTCATGGGTGAGCGAATCGAAGATGGGAAGATCATATGCCAGGATTCTCGCAACAAGACCATGATCATAGCCCTGCAGGTTCATCTCTGAATATCCTCTAAACTATTTTTTAGTTTTTTTTTATAAGTAAACAGAAATGTATTTATTTCTGTGATTCGAAAAGAGTTTCATGATATGCCCAAACTGCATCCTGGCTGAACAAATAATTCCATATAGACATATTATTTAGTGGAAAGGTAACGTTCTTAGATAACAAAGACTTCTTCAGAGTATTTAGCAACATTTTATTTATATATTAACAAGACACGACTCATTCCTCTGTTTTTTGTTTTATAATGTTTGATAGGATGATGGTATAAACAGTGTCCACACATACCAGGTAAATTCCTATATATGTGTATTTAATGTTTTTTCCCATATATGTGTATTTAATGTTTTTTGTTTTAAATATTAAAATTTGTATGCAGTTTTCGTTATAATACTATGCTTAAAGAAATTTTGTCGAAGACAATAAAAATATCTACAGCTGGATCATCTAATTAGAATATATTAATTAGATTCACATAAATAGAAAATTATCAATTTACAGTTTAAATATAGTTTCCATATGAATAAATTTATTAAACGCTCACAGAATAGAACTGAAGGAACATTAAAAATTCCTTGTTTAAACGGGAATTTAATATACTTTCATGATAAGGTCACATGGTGAGCTTATCTCTTACTTACTGTTTTCTTATTCACATATATAATTTGTTGATAGCCCATCATCCGACTTTGCTCTTGTAGCTTAGGTTTTCAATCCTCTTAGTAATCTTTGCCATGTGCCTCCACCCCTGTTAAAAAAAATCTACTTCTTTCATATTAGATATTTTTTTTGGCTCCATCATGGTTCTATTTATTCCCACATACAATATGTTTGTACTATTTTTTTTTTATCTTCTACATTGCATTAGATCTCACATTGCATTAGCTTTCATATCGTATATACAATGTGTTTTAACCAATTTTTTTTTATCTTTTACATCGCATTAGATCTTACATTGTATTAGCTTCCACATCGCATTGTGCCAATGCTCTACTACTTGAGGATTAGTTGTCCTTCTTCATTTGTTTATCTAAGGCCCACCAATAGTACATCTAAAACAACATGGTGTTTATTTCCCTCTCCCTCGTGTGCATTTTGGACCAACCCCCATTGAACACCTAATGTAATCTATCGAAGATTATTATTGACATAATCATACCCTTAACCCTATCATATATAGATCACAGAATAATTGAACACTTGTTTATTAAGCTGCCATGCAAAATCCAATATAAAGATTCTATTATTGACATAATCTCGTGGAAGATTTGTACTGGAATTATTGATTGTTAATTTTCTTCACAGGACACGTGGAATGTGACTCCAGAACCACAACTCTTGGTGGAACTGCCCCAAGAGTACACTTTCCAGACATCATTGGTTGATTTAATTGTATGCTGAGTATTGATTTCATAAAAGTATTTTGATTTTTTCCATGCCTAGCAAATGACCAATGACTACTTGTGTATAGGTTTAGGGTCTAATTAATTTGTAAATTTAATTGTCAACCAACACAGTGGATTTTCTTTGAATAAGACAACTCTTTACAAGCCCTATGGGCTAATGGACTTGGCAAAAGGCGATTGATAAGGTTAGCGTTCTGACGATTTTTTGTAGTCTATAGACTGTACCTTTCAAATATCTAGTAATGTTTATGTAATAGTATAGTTCGACAATGTCATTGTAACTTGTAACATTCGACTCAACAATTGTTGTGATTTAACTCCCTGTGTGTGCTATCAACTAGTATGACCTCAGTTAAATTTGGCTATGCTTACCATTGTATGTATTCTAATTATTTACTACATTTTCTTTTTTCTCAAGACATGTAATATGTTACATTCTAGTGTATTTATATGAGAAACTATTTCGTTACAATCTGATTTATATGTAACAACCCCATCATAAGTATAGATGACAAGAAAGTGAACAAAAATAATAATATATCATTTGCTAGAAATGAAATACAAACATTATTGTCTAAACAAGGACTCAATAAGAAATAAGAAGAATAATTAGAAGGTTGTTTGAATCTACCTCACATTCTGTTTTGTATGTGCTCTGTCGTATAATATAACCGTGCCATTTTCTGTTCTATTTGTTGTTCATTTCTAGCCTATTCATTGTGCTAGCCTCTATGCATACACCTTAAGCAAGTTGGAGGTTCATTATTGCCATTATGATTTTTGGCACACGCCAAGGTATACCCACCTAAGCTCATTCAATCCAATTTGTCTTCATCGAAATTTTGCTTTCCAGAAAAATTTCCATTCGTTATTGCCATTGTGATTTTTGGCACACACGAGGGTACCCACCAAAGCTCATTCAATCCATGGGAGTTTTTCTTTCATGAAAAGTTTCAGATCAAAGAAAATAAGATGAATTTGCCTCACATTCTATCTTGTATGTACTTTGTCATATAATATAACTATGCCATTTTCTGTTCTATTTGTTGTTCATTTATAGCCTATTCATTGTGCTAGCCTCTACGCATCCACCTTAAGCAAGTTGGAGGTTCGTTATTGCCATTATGATTTTTGGCAGACACCAGGATATACCAACCTGAGCTCATTCAATACAATTTGTCTTCATCGAAATTTTGCTTTCCAGAAAAATTTCCATTCGTTATTGCCATTGTGATTTTTGGCACACATGAGGGTACCCACCAAAGCTCATTCAATCCATGGGAGTTTTGCTTTCATGAAAAGTTTCAGATCAAAGAAAATAAGAAGAATCTGCCTCACATTCTGTCTTGGATGTACTCTGTTGTATAATATAACTGTGCCATTTTCTGTTCTATTTGTTGTTCATTTCTAGCCTATTCATTGTGCTAGCCTATACACATCCACCTTAAGCAAGTTGGAGGTTCATTATTGCCATTGTGATTTTTGGCACAGGCCAGGGCATACCCACCTAAGCTCATTCAATCCAATTTGTCTTCATCAAAATTTTGCTTTCCAAAAAAAATTCCATTCGTTATTGCCATTGTGATTTTTTGGCACACACGAGGGTACCCACCAAAGCTCATTCAATCCATGGGAGTTTTGCTTTCATGAAGAGTTTCAGATAAAAAAAAAAAGAAGAAGAAGAATCTACCTCACATTCTGTCTTGTATGTACTCTATCGTATAATATAACTGTGCCATTTTCTGTTCCATTTGTTGTTCATTTCTAGCCTATTCATTGTGCTTCCTATCCAAGGCTTGTATAAAAACATAAAAATATTAGATTTAATTGTCTATGCTATGTTCTTGCTGTACATCTCCCTTCTTTTAGCACTTTTATGTTCTCTCTGAGCATTGCCTGCTCCTGTTAACCACATGTTCTCTTTTTGAAGTCTTTATTTTTCAGCTTCTGGTTCCATTTCGTCATTGCTTATACAAATTATTTTTCAAAATTGAGTTGCATTTTGATTTTCTACCAAAAACGTGGATATTTTTTGTTGCAATTGATTTTCTACCAAAAGCTTGCATGCGAAGCCTTATTGGGGTGGAAATGGAGGTACTCTCTTATCCCCTAAGCTTCTTCCAGTCCTCTCAAAGGGAAGACAAAGTGAAGATGAGCCTGAAGCCTCAAAACCTAGTAAGAGCATTCATCTTTTATCCTCCACCTTTGAAGCTAACATATGTGGTCAAATTAGGAAAGTGTATATGATAGACCTAGTAACTTGGCATCTTCTTGTTCGGGTTGATGTGGAGGTACATTGCTAGCCAATACGATTCTTTCCAATTTCATGAAGGGAAGAGGATCCCCAAGCTTCAAAACCTAGTAAAAGCAATTATCATTTATCCTCCACCTTTAAAGCTACCATTTGCAGTGAAAACATCCAGCCATACCAAAAAGGTCTATTTGACTGTTATCATAACCAACATTGTAATAAGGATTGTAATATGGGGGAGTATCCAAGTATTCATTTCATTTCAATAATTTTCTACACTGATTTGTGAAATATTCAGACCTACAACTGAAAACTAAACTGAATGGTACACTATCGAGAGGTAAGGATGAGAAGATGAAGACCGTTGGTAAGGAGAGCTAGGACGGTGGAGTCTTCCTTTACCAATTTTGCTCAAGGTAATGACCCTAACTACTTAAAATACTTAATTTAGAGTTTAAGTGTATTCATATCTATGATTCATTTCATGCAAATGTTCTTTAAGCAAAACACAGAAATACTACTAGAAAGACATTGTGAATATACAAAAAATGTTATATTACTTAAGCAAAACACAAAAATAATACTAGAAAGACATTATGAATATACATAAAATGTATACTGAAAATGTTATATTATGTTGAATTTAATTTAGACATTTTAAACTTAAGGAACGAGAAAAAGGGGAGATGAAAGCAGAGGCATCAAACCTGCAAATGATGGAAAGATTGATGATTGGTCGCCAACACACTGGACTATTCTTGCAATAAGTTAAGAGAACTCGTTGTTGCCACTGTCATTGTTTTGGTCGGTTTCTGCAGAAGAGATTCAACCACCTTCGAGTGTTCCCAAACATGTAGATCGATATTTATTTGCAAGCTTTGGACACAGGCTCAATAAATTCACATTTATTTTGAAAGAGACTTTATCTCCATCCTTGTTTTGACAAAGGTTGACAAACTACATTTTCATCTTTGCAGGTTTACTACCAACCCTTGCTTGCATTTATTGAAGGGTGTTCTGGCAGAACGTGGCAAGATAGTGACTTCATCAACAACAAGCAATGGTGGCAATAATTTTGTATGGGGTATGGCAATAATTTTGTATGCCAATAAATTCATTAAATTTGGATATAGTGTTACATTAAATGAATGTTTCATTTCTTTGTGTAACTTTGGATATAATGTTTCATTTCTGTGTAACATTCAATACAATGTTTCATTAAATGAATGGTTATTTCCATGTCAGCGATTCTTCGATACAATGTTTCATTAAATGAATGGTTATTTCTGTGTCAGCAATTCACTGAACTTTGAAGATTGTAATTCATTAAGTGAATAATATGAATTAACGTTTTTTCATGCTTACATGTTTGTTTATGAAACTGTGATCCGATCCTGGGTACGAACCGTCTAGGCACTGGGTTCAAAGTAGAGTGGTGGCAGTAAGCACTGGGTTCAAAGCAGAGTAGTGGCAATTTCACTGGGTTCAAAGCAGAGTGCTGGCAGTTGGATGTAACTCAATTCCTACAGTACACACTCAAGTACTGAAGTCCTGAGCTAAGAAAATGATCTAATGACAATCATAAATAAAGTCCTGAGGTAAGAAAATGACCGAATGACAATCATAAATACTTAACCACAATTTGTACTGATTGAAATGAAGTCCAGGCAGCTCTAAACATTAAGTAAAAGCTCTAAACATTAATTAAAGCATTCCAAGTAAGCATTGGAAGAAATGAAACCGACAATAACACTTTAAACCTACGAGCCAATAAATTTTTAACAAATATATATATTTATATTTTTTAAAATAAATAAATACAAACATCCTAAGTTAAACATTACACTTTTTGGAAAATTATAAAATCAACCCTAAACTAATATCTAGTCAACGATGAACTCATCGCTATAGTCCCTGGGCCTTTCGGCAGAGACTAATAAAAGAAGTTATAAAATGTTAAATTAATAAACAAACTCAATGTTAAATTAATAAACAAACTCCATCTTGTGGTCGAAGAATAATATATTGCTTATTGGAAATTGAACAGAGAGCAAAGGGAGATAGAGCATGCAATATAAATTGAACACATTCAACTGATTGACTCTTAGTTTTGATTCCCTGTTGCATTTGAGTTGATTACAGGCTCGGGTCCACTTTCCTGGCTTGGTATATAGGGATATTAGGAATTTATTGGCAATTGAATAGTTTTATATTGACTCAACACATTATTGGTTGTTTGAGTGTAGTCTTAAGGAAACACATTAGTGGTTGTTTTGAGTGTAGTCTTAAGGAAACACTAATATTGTAAGTAGGGATGATTTTATGGGTTAAATTTCACTTATGAGTTAATTTTCCATGGCTTTTTCAAAAAATAGATTTGCTATTTTAAAAATGGTTCGCCCAAATTGTATAGGATACAATTATTTTACCTTAAAAATTGCTAAAATTTTATAAAAACTATATAAAATTCTTAGAAATTTGAATATTTTTACAAAACTATCGCCAAACATTTATAGTTGGCATATGAAAGATTAGTTAAATTCGCCAAGGTTTCTATATTTTAAAATAAATTTCCATCCTTAAAATCATCTCTGATTATAAGTGCAACGCCTTAAATAATCTAAACCCTCTTTGTTTTAGCACCAATAAATTCCATATCCATTAGCGATCACTTCAAAAATAAATAAAATAGTTATTCATGTTTATTTCGTGAGTTTTTTCTCTTATAAAGACAACGAAAATGTTGTTAATATCTTGTGTAAATGTTATGATCACATCACCTATTTCAATAGACATTGCAAAATAATAATAAATATTCTACCTATCAATACCATAAACACTATAGCCAAGGTGATAATGATAAATGTCGTGCCTATCAATAAGCGTCGGGATGATAAATGGTCAGACAGTCCTTGTCAGATTCTCAAATATGTAAGAAAAAAATATAATAGACATTCAAATAAATAAAATTAAAAATTTGGTTTTAATAAATATAATCGAAATTATTACATTAACTTTACATAGAATGAAAATTTGGAAAAGTCAAAGAAGCAGTGATAGATGTTCAACGATTAACCATTACTATAGTGGTTGGGGTCTTTGACAGGACTAATAAAATAAAAATTATTTTTAATAAATCAATTTAGTATTATTAGTCAAAAATTAGCAATATTTTTTAAATAAAATGAAAATTAATTTTTAATAAATCAACTTATTTTTTATAAGTATTAAAATTTTATAAAAAATTGATTTCATAATTTTTTTAAAATTTTTATTTATTTATTCTAGGTTCATCGCATATTCTTAAAGTGATCTTATATAATTCTAAAGAGTTTAGAGGACCAATAATATAGAGATTAAGAAAAACAATAAAATATTAAGAAAACTATTTTCTTTTATTAAAGATAATATATTAATATTTAAAATGTAAATAATAAAATAATAAAAACATAAAAGATCCTAACTACTAAATCAAATAAAAATGTGAAAAAAAATATTAATAAAGAGAAGCTGAGAAAGTAATGAAAGGAAAATAAGAAAATAATTTGGAAAAGGGAGTTAATATTGAGAAAAGGAAAACAAAAATACTCATAAATAGAGAAAAAGGTTAAAGGAAATTAAGGAGAAAGACAACAAAAACTAGGATGAAGAAGGGGTTATCTAGAGACATATCTCGATGTTAATACAAAGATTTAGTTATTATCTTCCAACCATCGTTCTTGTTGAGATGATTAGGACACTTTTCCATTTCAATGGCTTCCCTAAATTTTCTAGGATGGTAGTGATCCACTTTGGATTGAATACTAACATCTTCAATGCAAATGTGTTGCTTAGTTTTGTCAGAGTGTTTTTCCAAAGCGGAGGAACAAGTGAAATTATGCTTAACATCAACCAAATTCTTATGAATTTTTATCTTAATAGAGTGATCGGTTTCACCCACATAAGGTTTACCACATGAGCAAGGAATAAACACATTTTTTATTAGTGGTCTTAGTAGGGTCTTTGTTAGATTTGAGGGAGCTTCAAATAGTGTTAAGGGGTTTGAAAGTAGCCACAATGTTTTTGTTCCTTAAAATTTAGGCAAGTTGGTTAGTGGTCCCTTGTATGTAGGGAAGTAAATCTTTAAGAACTTCATTATTAATTTCTTTCTTTTCTATCGACGTTTTGAAATTCTTTTATACCTTGGTGCTTCTTGTAGACATTATTCTTGAAAACTTCGAGGATATGGGTTTTCTTCGTTTTCTAAATGATATTCATCAGAGATTCTCAAGGCTCTAGTGGCTAGAGTGTTGAGAACTCCAAGCTTCTCAACCGGATGGTGGTGGGATTTAACATGGAGGTATTGCTATGTGTGGGTGTTTTTTTTGTACACTTAGTGTGCCATAGACCCATATTGTTTTCTAGTAACAAGAACATCTAGAAAGGGAAGGATACCATTGGCATACTTCCATGGTGAATTTGATGTATTTAGTTTGACCATGAAGGTGGTGCTTAAGTATTTCCAACTTTTCATGACCATAGGGCCAGAGGATAAAAGTATCATCCAAAAATCTAATCCATAGCCTAGGTTGAAGAGAGGAAGAGGCAAGGGTTGTGTTTTCAAGATCTTCCATAATTTTTTTTATCTACAATGGGAGAGAGGGGGGAACCCATATCTACACCACATGTTTGTTCATCTATTTCTCCCTGTAAACTAAAAAATGTAGATCTTAGACAAATGTCAACTAAATTTGCAGTATTTTGGTCAGTGATCTTATTGATGACCCTCATAGCACCATCGATAGGAATTTTTGTAAAGAGAGAAACTACATCAAAACTTACCAGAATGTCATTATGGTCCAATTTGATGTCCTTGATTTTATTGGCAAAAAAGGTGGAGTACTTTAGAAAGGAATTGGTATTACCGACTAGGGGATTTCATTTATCAACCAAGTGTTTAGCTAGCTGATATGTTGGCCTAAGGGGGGGGCCTTCCTTATGAATCTTGGGGATGCCATAAATTCTTGGGGTGGAGAGGAAAATTTCAATTAATTTCTTATTTTCATGCTCAATACACGATTTGGGTGGAGAGGAAACTTTCAATTAATTTCTTATTTTCATGCTCAATACATGATTTGATGGAGTTGGAAACCTCCTTAGAAATCTTTCCCAAGGTTTTTTTTGTTCAGCTTCTTATAACTCCCAGTATTATTAAGGTGGTCCAAAATCTTATTGATATAATCCATCTTGTTCGTGATGACTACAACCCCACCTTTTTCATCTTTTAAAACGACAATTTCATGGATGTTGTTAAGGTATTTAAAAGCCATGTATTATTCTTTACTAATATTGCTTTTTGGAGGCTTTGCTTTTCGAAAGATGATCTAGCAATCTTGTCTAATCCTTTGGAAATAAAATCCCCGAAAAAGAAATATTAGTAAGGAAGAATACATGGTTATGAAATCCCTTAACAACAACCATGACATTGTTGTTTTAAATGTTGACAAAGGTGCGGTTGTAGTCATCATGAACAAGATTAATTATATCAATAAGATGTTGGACCACATTAATAATAGTGGGAGTTATAAGAAGCTGAAAAAAAATCCATCGAGAAAGATTTCTAAGGAGGTTTCCAACTCCATCAAATCGAGCAGTGAGAATGAAAATAATAAACTAATTGAAATTTTTCCTTCCAC
>JASDQU010227388.1:0-17325 GCA_032191745.1 Picea mariana | reverse complement strand
GTATATAGATTCTGAAGGCCTTGGAGACCTCACAGTATCCCACAAATATTCCCTTCTTTCCTGAAGGGTCCAACTTGTTTCTCTTTTCTTTAGGTATATGAATAAACACTGGACAGCCAAATATTTTGAGATGGCTTACCTCTGGCTTCTTTTCGGTGAACATCTCTTCCGGTGTCTTGATCCCAAGTGCACTATGGGACAATCAATTCTGCACATAAACAACTGCCATTGCTGCTTCTGCCCATAAGCACATAGGAAGATCTTGATCATGGATCATAGTCTTCACAACTTCTAGTATGGTTCTGTTCTTTCGTTCAACTACACCGTTTTGTTGTGGATTATAGGGAGTAGTGAGTTCCCTCTTGATCCCAACATCTTTGCAAAAGTTCACAAACTCTTTTGAGGTATATTCTCCTCCATTATCTGACCTGAGTATCTTAATATTCTTTTCAAAAAGGTTCTCTATCAAGGCTTTGAATTCCTTGAACTTGCTGAACACTTCATCTTTAGACTTCAAGAAATATATCTAGGTTTTACGATAGTAATCATCAATGAATGATACATATTACACATACCCACTAATGGAGGATGATGGAATTGGTCCACATACATCTGAATGGATGAGTTATAGGACTCCTTCTATCTTTCTATCCCTCTTTAGAAATGGGTTCTTGATATTATTCCCTTATGCACATCCATTGCATACACCTTTATGGTCACCTTTGAGTTCTGGTAAACCTGTGACCACTTTGCATATGTATGGTAGTGCCTTGTAGTTGATGTGGGCTAACCTTGTGTGCCAAATCTCACATGAGTTCAATGGCATGGGTCATGGCAGCTTCTGAGTGACCCTTTAGTTTATACAAGCCATTTTCTTCATTTTCAATGATGATTGCTTCATTTAAGGTTTCTCCTTTATCCCACATAATAACTTCTCCATCTATAAAGGCAACTCTGAAGCCTTTCTTTTCTAAAGCTGAAATGGAGAGTAAGTTCTTATTCAAGCCTGTTACATATAGTACGCCCTTCATTTTTAGTGAATTCCCTGAATTTAGTTTATGGTTTGATTCTCCCACTCCGTTGATGGGATATTGGTAATCATCTCCAAGTGTCACTCTTTGAGAAAACTTCTTTTTTGAGATACAAGAGAGAATGTTTCTTTGTCCCGTCATGTGCTTAGATGCACCACTATCAATGAGCCAAGTGTCCTCTCCAGGGGTTATAGATCCTGAGAGGGCCGAGATCAAGACATGGTCTTTGATCTACTCTCTTATCATCTTTGTGGGTGGCTCTTCATCTTCGACTACATGGGCATGGATCCTCTTATGTTTTCTCTTGTATTCTTCTTGTCTGGCTAGACAAAATTTCGCAATGTGTCCCATTTTGTCACAATGATAACATTGTACAGATGAGTAGTCTCTTTCCTTTTGTTGTCCTCTCTTCTGAAATCGCCTTGGATGAGATTCTTTATGATTGAATTTATTTGATTGTTGAGGCTCTTTNCCTTTGGTGTGAGTAGCTAGGGCTTGATCATCATCCTTATATAATAATGCTTCCTGATTCACTACTCTTGTTTCTTCTTGGATGCATTCTTCCCATAGACTGTCAAACTTCAGTTTCTCCTTTCTGGCACATATCGTCTGGATGAAAGCATCCCAAGGTCTTGTGAGACCATTTAGGGACGTCATTATGAGTTCATCTTCGTCTATGGTATCTCCAATAGCTTCTAGCTGTTCTTTGAATTTTGAGATTTTGGAGAAGTATTCTTGAATCATTTCTCCTTTCTGCATGCTTGTATTCTTCAGTTGAGTTCTAAGATTCATCTTCTGGTTTATGTTCTTTCCTTCATATAGTCTAGTCAAGGCATCAAACATTTATTTCAGAGTCTTATTGGATGACACATAAGGAATCAGGTGGTCTTTGATTGAATCTGCAATGATTCTTTTGTCCCTTATTGTGTCCTTTTGATGCTTTGCATTTTCTGCAACATCGTCGGGTTCTGATACTTCTTCTTTGACGAATCTTTCTAGGTCATTCTCTTCAAGAATGAGGCCAATCCTATACTTCTAGGCATGGAAGTTTTCCACTCCTAACTTGTCAACAAGCTTAACGCTTACAAACATCTTTACCCGGAGCTAGGAAAATGACCGAAAAATGAAAGTGCTCAAAATAAAAAACTAAACTTACCAAGAGGTGCGCTTGGCTGAGGCAAGTAGCTTGTTGTGTTTGGATCTAAGAAAATCCAACTTTTTCTCCTTCAAATTTGATCTGCGGATTTCTGGACTGGTGCTTCTCGTACCTCTGGTGCTCTAGTACTTCTGGTACACTGGTTTTTTGGTACTTCTAGTACTTTGTGAAACTAGGGTTTCACTTTCTGAGAGATCCAACCACTGAAAAGGTGCCCTGAGAGTGCCAAACTGATCCTTAGGGGAGGACACACTTTTCTAGATGGTTTTGGAGCTGAAAATATTCACCATTAAAAATCCCTAATTTTCATGTACGGTAACAGTGACGTTTTTCACTTGTGAAAGATGCTTCCTTCAGCTTGGCTCTAATACCTTGTTAATGTTTAAGCCATTATTATAGATGTTTGCATTTCATTAGATAAAAATAACATAATCCAAGATCACTGAGAAATACACAATCACAAGAGACACAACATTTATCCCGGGAAACCCTCTAGGGGAAGAAAACCCAACAAAACTTCCTTAATATAGATAGCCAATACAATGCCAAGAGATCTCTTTAAACTAATACAGAAAGTCCTCTCCCAGATATGCGCCACTCTCTCTCTCCTTCTTCTCCGGTAGAAGATCTGAACTTGTCTCTCAAAATGAGAAAGTGAGTTGTGTCTAAGTGAGGCACTAGCCTCCTTTATTTATATAAGTCTGGCACGTGTGAAGTGTCTCTTCACTGGCAGGGCCGACTTCTCAAACTGGGTGGGTAAGCCCACCTTTATTATATTTCTGGGTCTCTTTAATATCTGTTGGGGCCGACTTCTTATTCTTCCTATTACAATTGTCTTTTAACCAATCCGCAAAAGGGGATTTGGTCCTATTACAATAACCAACATGATCAATCCACAATGGGGATTGGTCCTATGAAAAATATATCAATAATAATAAGAATACTCTTTGCAGTTACATTATTTCAACACCTTGCTGTACAATTGAATACAAAGGGGCAATACATGAGGATGAAACAATGATGCATGTTGAAGACACCCAAGCCCTCAGAGCTCCTGCACAGGAAGAAAAAATAAATTACCCTCCTCCCTGAGATTTTGATGATTTTCTACTTCATGATGAGGTAGATAAGGAGGAGATAAATGAGTTTTTGAATCTTTCAAATCCTGCATGTTATGATATATATACTGACATAGTTGATAACATTGATGAGTTCATACATGTTGGGAGACATAGGTGGGATGTAGTTGGTTATGATTTGGATCCCATCTATATGACATTGAGAGTCATTTCCAAGTGTTTCCTTTACAATTATCACAACACGTTACTCTTGACCAGTGGCAACAAGGAGATGAGATTTTTACCCATACTTTTCAAACACCCAATGATGACCTTGTACCCTGTTTTCTTGATGTTTTCTAGTCATACGTTGAGGGTGTTAATGCGTACTCTTCTGAGCACTTGGAATCTTTCCATGAATATTATTATCAACCACTGTTGTGCTCAGGTCTTGATAGGAGTAAGGACCTTCTTTGCTTAAAGAAGGATCTTTGTGACAACTTTCCCCAGCCACCTTTGATTACTTTGCTTTGTTGTGTCTCTAGAGGTGTTGTTTAGGAATGTATTTTTGATATTGAGTTTCCTCTAGGGAAAAACCTAGATTCCAAGGGTCAGTTGAACGCTACAAGTTTAAGTCTACCATCTCATTGTTTCAACTTTCCCTTAAGAGTTTGCCGATGATTTACTAGATCCTTGTCAATCCCTTCAGAGTGCGAGGATGTCCTAGGTAGCTAGTTTGCAGAGCTTTTGAGTCAGTTTTCTGAACCTTGGACTTTTTATGACCCCTTCCTGAAATGGATTGAGTACTTTCCTCAAAGATTGACTTGGAAGGATTTTATCCCTCCCGCCCGCCTTCATGAGTTATACTTTGTGATTTTCGATGATATGATATATGTTCTAACTCATGTCATTTTTGTGCTTGATTTATCACTGTTTTGGTCTATGATGAAGCACAAAGGAAAGTATTGTGGGGCATTGCTGGATTGGTTTCATTGGTCGTTTGACTACACCTAACATCCATCCAACAGGTAATTACAAGTAAGTAGGTAGGAAATTTTGAATTCATTGTACTATACCATTTGCATTGCATGTTAGAGTAGTTTTCTTTTACATTCACACTTATGATTGTTTTGTTTCAGTCTTANCTGGGGTGGTATCACCACCCCAATCGGTTACTAATAATTTCTATTGAGATCAAGCAAGTAAATAGGTTATGCCAGAGATGCTGAGGTTCTCATGCTCTCTACGGTGTGCACATGTCCCCGAGTTGGAGCCAGATGTTATCCCCACTTTTAGGGATAACTAGGAGATTATGTCTTGAGGCCCACAGGTCCTAGACATGGAGTACTAAGAGCCAGATCGACTTGAGCATGGCCCCGGAGGGCCCATCTTTTATCCCTTTCAGCGCCTCCACTTTGTCAACAATAAAAACATCCATCACCTTCAGCTTGGTCTTGTATCTAAGACAGTTCTTGCTCCATGAGGTAGTGAGTCCGGGTATCATGGTATTTGTCACTCTGATCCTCAAAACCTTTGAATATGTGCATTTAATTCCTTTTGTTTCTAACGAATGCTTGGATCTTATAATTTCATACTTGACCATGTCTGGGGGGAATGACAGGATGACCTAGCAAGCCCATGCCTATAGGTTTCGGTTTGCCACTGGGAGGATTTATGAAAATTCATTGTCCACTCCTTTCATATTACCACTTTTTCATCTTGATTCCCGCTCATCTACCCCATTTCATTTGTCCAGGCATTGGATTGGCCAATCATTTGAGGGTTGCACCTTGACTTGTGGGAAGAAGGGGCTAAATACCTAGAAGGTAAAAGCAAGCTGGAAAAAGATAAAATCCTAAAAATAAAACCTCGAGATGCTTCGCCCAAGGATCCTCGAGAAAGCAGTAAAAGGATTCTTAGCAAGAAACAAGAGGGACCCATAAAAATATTGAAACAAGACTTAGTAAGAGGATATGGGGTCTCATCACGAGCTAGCCTATTAGGTCCATGGGTACCCAACAGTATGGCACTACTAGCAGCTGGTTACCATGCCAGGGTAGTGAATCTTGGTTGCATGGCCAAGAGAAAGGGGGTCTCATCATGAGCCAACCTTCTCATTTCTGTGAAAGTACTTGTGGGTAACGCTGCCACCACTGGTCACCATGCCAGGGCAGTGTCCCCTGATTATATTCTTGAAGAAAAAACAATAAGAATAAAGAATAAAAGACATGAATGGGCTTGGAAACAATTGCATCCAGGACATGTGTAGATCGCCTTCTACAAAGGAACCCATAGGTAAATATTTGCATTCCCCTTCTTCCACTACACCCATTGTCAGGATATCCCTTATCCACATCACCCACTTACATGGCTTAGATTTATTCTTTTCCAGAAACTTTCCTTTTCCAGTGGACACTAGCCCAATAGGACGTCCTGTCACTTTGCCGAGACTTGTATTGCAGGATTGTATAATGTCTTTGAGCTTTTAACTGGGGCAATAGGGGTTTTATGCACATGTTTAATAATATTGATGATGATATGTGATTGACATTGATATGATCCCTGTGACTTATGAGCCCATGGAGGGCGTAGCTGTTGATGTGAAAGATCATGCCCGATGGACATGTACCACGTTGGATAGGTACACATGGGGAGATGATCAGTTCATACCTCCATGGGGCCGAAGAGCTCACCAGATGGATGCTGTGACCCCAACAGGGGGCACAGATAGGACAAATGGGTTTGCACCAGAGAGAAGAAGGCCTTCTTGCAGAGGCACCCTGGAAGAGCTTGACCTAGGGGGATTGTGCCCTTTTCAGTGGAACGTTGGTCTTGAAAGGCCTAGGACGTCACCCAGGAGGTTCATGATGTCACCCTTTCTTCATGAGCATTTTGGCAGATGGACAGAGCAGTTTGGCACGTGTGGAATTTTGGAGAAGCTCAAGGAGGGCTAACATTTTGCTTCAGGAAGCTGCATTTTCCCTCAAAGGGGATAACATCACCCTAGAAAGGGGATGACATCCTTCTATTGCTTTATTAGGGTTTTTAATTTGAACATTTAATGTAAAACAATATGATTTTAGTATTTTGGCCTTGTCGGCCTTTTTCATGACCTAAAAAGTAAAATTAGGTCATGGCACTGTATAAATTGAGGGGTTTTACCTTCATTTTTTCATCATCTTTCACTCACTCATTAGTGAGGTATGAAATTTTCACTATCTTTGGAGTTATTGGCTGAAATTGTGAGGCACACTTGTTGAAGGAAGTCTTTTCTTGGCATTTTTGGCATTTCTCTTGGTGGAAGGTATTACAACTAGGGTTTGCTATATGATTTCTTGGTTAAATGTAAGTGAATTTCCACAAAACTTCTTAATTAAATGGTTGTAGTATTTTTTTTCTTGCATTTATGGTTATAATTTGCTGAATTAAACCCTAGGTGACAAGCACACATTGAATGTCCTTGTCTCATGTCCCTACCAAGGTTTTAAGCCATTTTATTTTCTGAAGTGAGATAGAGCCTTGCCTCTCTATTCTTTCATTCTAGCCCTTGCTGAAGAGGATTGAGCCTTGCCATAGCAGAACTCAATCCATCATCTTCCATGCTAGCCGTTTTTCTTATTTGTTGAGCTAAGAAGGAGAAACTGCATCAAGGCCTAGTTCCCCTACACCTTGGTGAGCCGATTTTCCCTAGGGTTTTCCTAGTAAATCCTTGCCATAACAACAGGTTGCTTGCAAACCTTATTGTCTTACTTCTATGCAATCTTTTGAGCTAGCCGTTTTTGCATTGAGTTAAGGAAGGATGAGAGAGAACTTAGGCCTAGTTTCCCTACACCAAAGTGAGCCTCTCTCCCCTAGGGTTTCATCCTTGAGGCCTTACCATAACAACACCTCAAGGTTTAACCTTCTTGTCCTTAGTCTTATTATTATCACTTGATCCTTCAGCTCTTGCGTCCTCCTTTTGACTCCATATGCCCTAGGAACGCACTGATCTAAGCCCTAGTGTAATCTCTAAACAACTTCTAAATACTTTGAACAAACCCTAACTAAGACTAACACTACTAACTAATTGATGCCGTCATCGTTTTCTATTAACATCATTGTGCAACCATCGTTTTCATTGTGAGAAATTGAATGGTTGTTTAAGGCATTATCTAAATCAAGTGTTAATTATTACATTGAATGCCACATTTATTTAGCATTTATTGAAGAAGTGATATTGTGCATCGTTGCTATTATATAAACATTGACTTCGTCAATATTTACTGCTCAATTACTTATATTCAAGAAAGTCATTGATCATATGAAGTACTAACCAACAAGTAATCTTGCATATGCATCGTTTTATTGTTGTCTTGTTCTCGAGCAAGTGATCTTATTGCTTATTACTTCCAGGCATATTTATTGGCTATAAGTGAAGACTTTCTGATCAGGTGGTGACTTGTGAGGGAGATAATTATCACTTAGCCTTGCTAAAGTCTCTTGCCTTCTCAAAACCCCAAGTTACCGGGGATGTCTCCCCTAGGCCTTACCTCCCTAAATAGAAAGAACCCTCCCATCGAGGTGAAAGTGGGTGGGATTGGTTCAGTTATTCCAGTTTGACCTCTTTTCATCCGTTTACTATCCAAACTACAAACTGTGCGGTAACAGTCCACTTTACATTGAATGACCTCCACTATTATCACTATGGGCTCTCCACCCCCCCACTACTTCTCTAGCTACAATTCACAGTACCAAGATGAAAAAATAGGTGAAGGTACTTGAAAGTTGATTACTGGGGGCCTTAGAGGTAAATTCAGAGGGTGTAACTAGGAAATGCAACTGGTCACAAGGGAATTAACGACATACCAATTTTCAACACATATACCTGAAGGAATTACGAGAGAATGGTGTGAATTTAATTATGATCTTGTAGATGATAACTTGCACAAACACCACATACCCAAAGTGAAAATATCTGGTGAACCAAAAACATGCCATGAAAATTTGGGAACATGTGCAAATAAACAAGAGTACCTATGCCTAGAGGCTTGGTGATCGACCCTAGGGACAATTGTGTAATGTGGAAAACATATCATACCATTATGTAGAATGAAGTTCCATGATTGTGTCGACGCGAATAATTTGAGAAATGGAGCTATTGGGATTCTGTACAGGTGGTTGGAACTTTGGGACATGGGTAGATAAATAAGCATGGGGTCTGTTAGCTCAAAGAGTTTCTTCTAGACTATAGGGGAGAAAGCCTAGATCCCATCCGTAAAATGTGACAACAAGTGTGTTTTTGAAAGGTGAGAGGGAGCTAATTAAAACTGTTAATCAATGATAAATGATGCCTACATCAGACCATGTTCCCACAGAGAAATTCTAATCCAAATATGAACAACAAGAAGATAAAATTTGCAAATAAGAATGAGGAAGAAACATAAAGAGAATAGTGCAGGTGTACATCTGGTCCAACTGACTAATCCCTGAAGAAAATTCTAGAAATAAAGATCCTCCTACTTCAAGAATTAAAAGAAGTTTATGGTGATACCTTCACACAGTCAAATCCTTTGCTGCTGCATAAAAAAAACAGCATGAATCCTTCACACATAACTAGAAACTAGAATAAAAAAGTAAATAATTCTGTTCCATATTAGTATTAGCAACATCAATTGAAATACATTATCTTCAGTGAGGTGTACAGAGCTGCAAAAACAAAAAAAAATTCTTTTCTATTTCTCTTCCCCCTCCCTTAACTCTTTCTAACCCCCCTCTACTCTTGTACCATGAAATATATAACACTATAGTTCCTTTCCAACTCATAAATTCAAACTCCAACCCCTTTCCAAAAATAGAAACAGTTACAAACATAGAATGACACGTTTTAACTGATTTCCTGCTTTTCAGGAGGTGAAATTTTGAAAACAGGCTTTAAAATTCCACTTGTAATTCTCAAACTATAATAGATGTGTAAAATCTGAGAATGGTTTTTGTATATTATCTCGTTCTAAATAAAAAAATATCTTGGTTTCTTGAAATTCATCTCCAGCTAGCCGGAATACGTGTCGCAAAAACATGTCTCAAACAAGAAATCATGAAAACTGAAAAAATAGGGCTCAAATATTCCTTTGAATCTCCCAATCCGTGACACTTGTAGGAAAAATGAAAGAGGTTAATGTTCTTGGGTCCATGGTTGACAATAACCTCCTTTTAATTTTGAAAATTCATCCTGGTTAACCTGAAAATCCTCTTGGAAGTCAACTGGTCAAAAATACCAGTTCAACAGTCCTAGAACAAAGTTTTCGCAGCACATTTCACAACACATTCCATAGCACCTGTCTGAAAATGCCAGTTTTTGAAGCGCCGACCTAGGAGAAATTTGAAATCCGTTAGCATGAAAAAAAGGTAATGATATAAATGAATGAATATTGAATTATGGACTCATATGCAGGATCAAGTGTTCTTGATTCATAAAAAATGTTGAAACTTGGTGCTTGAGGAAGCTGGCGCTGCAGAATCTCCTAATTCACTGGTGCTGCAAAATAGACCGTAAAAATAACCAATTTTTCTAGTGCAAATTCCTGTGCTAGCAGGGGCCACTATGCCATTTCATTTGTACCTGTGGTGAAGAGACTCTTGTATGATGTTGGATGAGTCTGAGAGCTTTTGGGAGACCATAAGATATCAATTTGGATTGGCGAGAGAGCTCGTTAAGAGATCATAACCTTCTGCACTTTTTGGATTTTTAGATTCTTGGGTTGGGGGTCGTACAAAGGGCCATACAATCACTTTTGAGTGTAAAAGAGTAAAACAACATGGGATATAGGGATATATTCTCACTATCCTGGGAGATCAGGAGATACTTGCACTATCTTGGCAATCTCCTGCACTAAGGGCGCAGGAGAAATTGACATAGTCGTGCCAATGTTGACACGACTATGACAGTTTCCTCCGCGTAGATCAACGCGGATTTCTGGAGGACACTCATGATGATTGGTGCATCTTTGCATGGAATAATCACACCAATCAATGATACTATACTAGAAGCAATTGTGCAAATGATAGTACAACTGTGTAGCGCAAAATTGCACAGACCAACACGACTACATATGAAACAGTCACACTGATTTGCACAACTTTCCCTAATGAAAACTACACAGATTGTTTGATTGGGATTTTTGCTGAGATTATTTTATACCAAGGAATATTTAGTTGATTCATGGCTCGTTTGGTTGGAAGCAGATGGTGCATGACATATTGGAGTATGCCAATGCATTGGAGGGACAGAGACTAGGAACACCTTCGGGTGGAGGTATGAGGTGACATGGTTATCTAGCATCATCTAGCCACACATGGCCTACTGAAGTTCTTTGATCTCTCTCCAGGGAAATCATAGGAGGAGTTTTTGAACTTCTTGATTGGGATGTGGAGGATGGAGATGTAGACATTCATCGTCTGTAGGTAGGAGGTACATTTTTTGGTGGAGGTTGATATTTATTTTTTGATGGGACTCCCATTTATGTGGATAGAGTTAGAGGTCCATCACTATACTCCTTGATGGTTTATTGTATGTGAGATGGAAATTCTCCATTTCTCTACCCACGACCCATTGACGGGTGGGGAAATACAGATGATGGTGATCGACTCACTATTGATGCGGGTGGTGGCCACTATGGTAGTGAGGATCTATGAATACTTGGGGATCGAACACATTTTGGGTGTACATTTATGAGTGGTTGAGAGGGTCGTGGCCGGAGATACCTTTGATTGGGTGCAGTTGATGCATGCTTGTATGTTTTCTTAGTTGAACCGCTGTGTGGTCGAGACATCTAGAGATTTTTCTTTTGGGTTAGTGATTTGTAATTTCTTTTTGGAGAGGGTGGTGATCTTATGCCCATAATAGGTTTTAGATAGCCCCCCCCCTTGATAATCATGACTGATGTGGTGGGCCCACATACTGGCTTGTCATAGTGGTGGTGAGGTGAGTCAATATTTTAATACGATATTTGAGTAGGTCTAGGTGCATATGTCGCAGGTTACACTGGAGTGCCCCTATGCTAGTATGGATTATCGACACGAATCATATATGTTCCTTCCTTTAGGAGAGGTTTGTATAGACGAGGTGAGAATATGTTTGTGTATTTTTGTATTTTTATGGTTTTGATGTGATTTGGATGCATAGGACTAATGATGTGCTATGCTTTGTGATTGTAGGTATTAGACCGAGGGGGAGGGATGGAGATGTATTACGAGACCCTACATGAGAGGCCTCTGAGGGCCAAGCTAGAGCTGAGAGGTGTTGTCTCCAAGATGGCCATGGAGTCGGCCACTCTCGTGCCCTAGTTGGGGATGTTGATGTTGATCTGCTGTGAGAGATAGAGGAGCTGCAACAACAGTTTGACCAAGTGTTGTGGGGCGTTCCCGAGGCACAATGGTACCATATCTAGGATGAGAAGGTCTTGGAGCAGTGTGTTGGAGGGAGACCTAAGTGGTGGGTCTTGATACGACATGCCATTGTCACAAGGGAAGTGGTGACAGGTCACTTGCCTCCTATAGGAGGGATGCCCCTGACTGGAGTAGGGCCTTTAGCTAGGGGACCACCAACATAGCCTCCTACTGACATCTTCTTAGAGTTAAAGGCACCATAGGTTCCAGATGACATGTATGGGATAAACCACTTTTTTGTACCATTATGTATAGGGGTATTGATCCCCATTTTTCCACATTTTATTACATATTTGAGATTTGAGCTCAACCATTTTGGGTGCCATGGGTTTTGTAACCTGTTTTTTTGTGAAACTTGATGGAACCATATATATATATATATATATTTGTGTGTGAGTGTGTGTGTGTGATATACATATTTTGATGATGTTTTTTTTTTCTAATTTTTTCATATGTGTGATGTGATGACTTGTACTTGCTTATTTTTACCATGTGGTGGATGAGACAATTATACTAAATGATGTAATTTAATGTGATAAATGCCAATATATCATTTCATTGGCCATGCAATCTACAACTTGATTTAGACTTCTAGGAATATGTGTGAATGCTATGGATTCAAAAAATTGGGATAAAATTCTAACTTGTAGGTATTTTCGAAATAGGCATGGATCATGTACTTGGTATACATTATTTATTTGCAGGATGAGTAGCTGGGAATACAAGAGGATGCTAAGGTGATGAATGTAAAGGTGAATGGAATCAACTAGGAGACCAATCACAATAACATATTCGGCTTGGTTGTTGGTGGAGATACCTAAACATATGCCACTGGAGTGTAGTACATGCGTAGGAGTGTAAATGGACTAAGCTGCTGAAGTGAGATTTTGAGTCCATCGATTGGCACCATCGATGTAACCGATGTGGTAGGATGGCAGATGATTCATATGTCAAAGTAAGAAAATACCAAGGATAAAACATATGATGAGGATGTGTGAAAGAGAAAAAACATGAAAAAATATGTACATGAAGAAACCCAAGGCAGAGTGGCACCAATAAGGGTATGAATTCTTCAAGTATAACCCATTGATAGGGTCCTTGAGGGGAGATCCTTAGAGGTGGGATATGATGTATTATACCTTTGTGAGGTAACGTTGGACGATAAATGAGCCCCTCCAAAGGAACTCAAATTTATCATGGCCTAATGTATCATGGGCAATGTCGTAGGCCAAGACCAGGTCACCTTCGTTAAATGAGCGAAGGTTTTCTTGGTGGTAAAAAGTTGTTTTGGAGTGCTTCTTGGATGCCTCATTATTTTTCAAAGAGGATCATTAGTTCTCATCGAGATATTCTAAAGAAAACAATCAATGCTCCATAAGGGTGGTGTTTGGTAGCAGTTCGATTGCAGTATGCAATGTGGAGAT
This sequence comes from Picea mariana, assembly GCA_032191745.1. Lineage (NCBI taxonomy): Eukaryota > Viridiplantae > Streptophyta > Pinopsida > Pinales > Pinaceae > Picea > Picea mariana. Next base: position 4,232 of record JASDQU010227388.1, on the reverse strand, counting down.
CTCTCACTCAATGGGTAGTATTGCTTCAAACCCATGAACAAGGTGGAATGGTGTAAATTCAGTGGTGGTATTGACAGTTGTATGGTATGCCCATAAGGTAGAAAATAACATGCGGTGCCAGTTGGTTTTATGTTTTTCCATAGTTCACTATAGCATGGTTTTGAGGACAAATTCATGACTGAATCCTAACTTTGAGGATATTTATGCAAATAAATCATTCTCAAAGTGATTACCATGGTCAAAAATGATATATAGGGGGACCCCAAAGTGAGTAATGACATGGTTAAAAAAGAATTGAGAAATGGTATTTACTATGTTGTTGAATGTAGGCATGGCTTCAACCCACTTGGGGAAGTAATCAACTTCTACCACAATGTACTTTTTCCCATTGTTGGATGTGGGGTTACAAGTCATAAATTTGATGCCCCATTTACACAAGGGGTGACCCATGGTGATGAAAGGATGCATATGATCTGGTGGTGCTTTGGCCTTATGCATATATAATTGACATTTATCGTAGCGTTTAACTACGTGGATGCAATCATGAAACAAAGTGGGCTAGTAATAACCATCCCTGACCACTTTCTGGGCAATGGACATACTGGAGAGGGGTCCACCATAGGCATAATTGTGGTAATCATTCATGACTCTCTCTACCTCGTCGAGGGTGAGGCAATGACGTAGTATGGTATCTACTCACCTTAGATATAGAACATATTCAATGAGGATATAATGAGGGGATTAGTGTTTGATGCATCAATAATTATTGTGGGAGAGATGAGGGTTGGTCTTCTTTGTGTGTAGGTAGATGAGAATGTCTCCATACCAAAGGTTCCTCTAATGAAAAAAAGAACACAATTTCATCTGGGAAGTTCTCATTGATAGAGGTGACCTTGGTGTCTGATGGGAGATTGGAGATCAGTTCTGTAAGGACAAGGGATTTCTTACTTTTAGGAGTTGTGAAATCTAGATCATATTTCTAGATGATTATGATCCACTGGGAAAACTTGCCATTGATTTGGTGCTGACTTATTAAGTAGTGCACTGGGTTGGAGTCTGATACAACGTTTGTGGTACGAAGCAAGATATATTGACACCATTTTTGAACTTTGAGGATGATTCCAAGAGCCAGTTTCTCTTTGTGATTGTACTTCAAAGGTGGCCATTTTTTTACTGATGTAGTAAATGATATGCTCACTCCTTTCATCGCCTATCTAGACGAGTAATCCTACAACTGACACCTTTGAGGATGATAGGTAAATGATGTAATCTTTGTTGAATTTTGGTGGAATAATCAAGGGGGCGTTAGAGAGAGAGGATTTTAATGAATTGAAAGTTGCTTGAGCATGTTGATCCCACTTGAATGTGATATCATGGCATAATAAGTGTAAGATTCCATAGGTGTGGGTCATATAATCAAGAAAAAAGTGGCATAAGTACTAAGAATATGGCTTTGCATCGAAGGCTTTGCAATTGATGCAGAGATTTGGGGGGATGGATCTCACTTATGGCCTGAACCTTGAGAAGGTGCATGGTGATTCCTTGTTGAGATACAATGAACCCAAGTAAGTGCTTGACAATGACATAAAACACACACTTGAGGGGGTTGATATAGATGTTATACTGGCAGGATCGTTGAAAGATGAGTTGCAAGTCCTCCAAGTGTTGGGATCACTTCTTGGATCGAGTAGTGAGGTCATCCAAGTAAGCAATGATGATGGAAAATATACGTCATGGCCCATTGGAAAGTGGCATCGATATTTTTGAGCCCAAAGGGAATGACACAGTAGGAAAAGGTGCTCCATGGGGTAGTAAATGCATTTTTTTTATTGATATGATTGACATATTTGGATTTTATTATAGTTAGAGAATCTATCCATAAATTAGAGGAATTCATGCTCGACTCAAGCATTGTAATATTCCCACTAGATTTATTTAATTTTTTATTAGTTTTCTGTGTAGACACTTCGTCAAACTATTTGTTGTATAATGTTATTAATGTTTTCTGATGTAGAATCTCGCACAATTTGCAATCCCCTCGAAATATACTTGTCGTCCAACACATAAATATGGTAACAAACAAATATCTAGTACTCATCCAATTGTGATTTACATTGAAGTACCCATAACAAAAGCTCAAAATATTTATTGCAACAATTGTTTTATGAAAACCAAATACAAGGGATAAACCCAACAATAATTACAACAAATAGATAAATTATTACAACAAATAGATAATGAGGAACCTGATATAAACTATTATAGATTGCCTCTGTAATACTGAGAATAAAATGGAAAATGACAGTTTGATGGAAATGACTTATTCGCTGAAGATACAAGTCTATAAGCATATGAATCAAACCAACAAATAAATATACAACATTCCAAAGATGGAGAGATACTCATGTATATGATTGTAGCTTGTATTTGACCTCTATAGAAGTTTTTATAACTCGTCCCCCAACAAAACTAAATGCATCCCCAAGAGTATGCATCCTTCCACAAGGTACTTGGCCCAAACTTGGGAATAACTCGATCCACTGATGTGATACTGTCCCCCAACAACAAACTCAACCACAAAAATAAGGTAAAATCAACCAAACAATGAGTGTGACGCTACCCAATAATGAGAAAACTCAATCTTTAAACAAAATCACCCTCTAATGGTCCATAAGTTGACCTTTCTGCAAAGGAACAATCCATGCTATGAGAATTTCATCTCACCACAAAGAAAATCGACCCCAACAAAGGAAGAATCAACTTCCAAGTAAGTAAATCCGCCCCAAAGCTCAAGAAACTCTGCCCACAACACCAAAACGCAACCACACAACTAGAACTTAGTCACCAAAGATTAAACTCATCCACCAAAGGATGAAATCCACTACCAATGAAGCACAATGAAGAAATCTGGATGATCTCTTCCCTTCGACTAGATAGGGTGGATGGTCTGACCACCGAAACCAAACTTCCAATCTCTCCAGGTTTTTCGTCCCAAGAGCCAAAGCTACACGAGCTCTCACAATTTCATTTTTGGAAAATCACAAATGCATAATGACAGAGGGTGCCCCTCATTCCCATTTTATTGTTTCATTGACCCTTTTTGGACCCTTTTACCCATTTTTAATAAAGTAAAGTGATTTTATAATTTAACTTTAGTAAAATCACTTTATTAATTAATTAACCTCTTTTTAATGCCGGAAAGTGATTACTTGGATTTGTAAGTTGTTCCTGGACACTAGAAGTGATTTTCTCATCATACGAACCTTTACATCTTTTCATATCGATTCCAACAAGCTATTATATGAAGGTGTTCCCTCCAACAATATGACCTAAATAACACCTTGAGTGAATTTAATTAATTTATACTCAATAATACTCTTAATTTATGGGAATCCTCGAAATGCCACAAAATCAAGGATGAACTATGCAGAAGTGATCCTAATGATGAAATAAGGTGAATGAACTAAAATGGGTCTCATATAACTCCTCCAATTCAACCGAGGCCCCTATTAACCTCCATTTACCCCTAGTGTGTTGGCCAACCATTTACCCCTAGTTTGTTGGCCAACTCCAAGGGTATGCCCAAGAGATCATAATGAAGTTTGGAAGAAAACCCGTGATTATCATGCTCTCTGGCCCTCATTTGCTTACATCCAAGATGAATATTAGTGATCGAGGGATATGCTTCTCTCTGAGGTTCACTCATCCAATCATCTATCTTGGGCAATGTTAGGAACCAAATATGAATATAGCATAGAAAAACCTCAGAATAAGTACTCAACACCTTGAAAAGAGAGAAATTTAGATAATAAGCCTCATCGAGGGGGAAACCTCCTTATGCCCACATAAATGTTCAATTATAAGATGATTCCAAATGAAAATGTCTCCTTGGTATATATAGGAGACTAGGAGGTATAATTACAACTAATGGATTAAAGATGACATAAATAAAGTAACATTACTAATGTAATATGCCCCAATTAAGGGGTAATGAGCCACTATTTAGGGCTTAACATGCCCCCCCCCCTTGAGACAAGTTTTGTCCGCAACCCTTGAGTAACTCTGGATGCTTCTGTATAAAAGAATCATCTTCCCAAGTGGAATCTTTAGTCGATAGTTTCCTCCATTTAATGAGATACTTTGAAATGGATCTATTCCTTGGCTGGTGAATTCTTATGTCAGTGATGGCTTCAGGCTCCAATATGATTTTTCCTTCCTCGTCAAGTTCTGGA
>JASDQU010227387.1:0-17326 GCA_032191745.1 Picea mariana | reverse complement strand
GTAAAAGGAGGTTGCCCCCTCGAAGAGGCTATTATCTGAAATTATCTCTTTTTCAAGGCGTTGAGTACTTTTCTTGAGGTTTTTATATGCTATATTGATGTTTGGTTCTTAACAAATTCAGCACATACACTTTTCTTTTGTACATGAAAATTGCATATTCTTCTATAGTTCACAAGAATTAAATTTCTGCTGAAAATTTCCTTGTTGTAATGCTTCTTTTGTTTTCAGATAATGCTGATCTGAATTTGTGGCTGCAAAAATATTGTCTTTCAGATCATTCATGTACATGATGATGGTTGAAACATGCACTTCATGAGCTCTCATGTTGAGTGCATCAACCACTTGATTTTCCTTGTCTTTTATATGCTTAATTTCAAAGTCATATTCGCTAAGAAATTAAAGCCATCTAGTTTGTCTGGCATTTAGTGTTGGTTGTCCAAACAATTTTTTCATACCACAGTGGTATGTCCTTAGCTCAAATGTTTTTCCCATAAGGTAATGCCTCCACGTTTTTAATGCATGTACAATTGATGATAATTCCAAGTCATGTGTAGCATAATTTCTCTCATACTATTTTAATTTCCTAGACTTGTAGCATACCACATTATCTTTCTGACTAAAGACTCCACAGATCCACTCCTTGCATGCATCAGTGCACAAAAAAAAATATTCATCCGGATCTACAATCTTCAATATTGGTGCACTTGTCAATATTTCCTTCAATTGTTGAAATCTCTCTTCACACTTGGAAGTCCATTCAAACTTCACTCCTTTTTCAAAGAAGTTATCGAGATTGGAATGTTTGAGAATCCTTTTATGAATCTTTTGCAATAACCAAAAAAACACATGAATGATATAAACTCTATCACATTTCTTGGTGTTGGATATCCTCTAATGGCCTTTATCTTCTCAGGATCCACCGCTATCCCTTCTGTTGAAATCATATGCCCCAAGTAGTGAATCTTATTTTGATAAAAGATGCACTTACTTAGCTTAGCCTACAATTTATTCTCTCTTAAAACTTGCAACACCATAATTAAATGGTGTTCATTTTATTCTTGTCACTTAGATTAGATGAGTATATCATCCAGGAACACAATTATAAACATATCTAGGTACTCCTTGAACACTCCATTCATTACACACATAAAAATTGTTGGGGCATTTGATAGTCCAAATGGAACTACCGTGAATTCATAATGCCCATATCTTGTCCTGAATGTTTTCTTACTGATGTATTATTCCTTTATCCTCACTTGATGATAACCTGATCTCAAGTCAATCTTGGAAAATATTCTTGCACCTTTCAGCTAATCAAATAAATCATCAGTTCTTGGAAAATGATACTTGTTCTCTATGGTGACCTTATTTAGTTGTCACAAGTAAATTCATGACCTTAAGGTTCCATATTTCTTCTTCACAAAAATAACTGAGGCTCCCCAAGGTGATACACTTGGGTGTATATATCCCTTCTTTAACAACTCTTCAAGTTGCATCTGCAACTCTTTCAATTCTAGTGTGCCCATTATATAAGGTGTCTTGGACATTGGGAAATCTCTTGGAACTAAATCAATAGAGAAATAAATGTCTCTCTTTGGTGGAAATTCTCGTATTTCCCTAAGAACATCTTCAAAATCCCTCAAGACCAGATGGTCTTCAATGCTTATCAATTTATCTTTGGCTGCCTCTTCCATATGGGCTGCAAAAATATGACATCCCTTCCTGAAACTCTTTTTCAACTGCATAACTGAAATCTAGCTAACATATACAACTTTGGGAATGCCTTGAACCTTGCCTCGATTCTCTTCTTCATCAAGACATGTGATTGTCTTATTGTAAAAATCTAGGACATCATGGTGTTTTTCCAACCAACCCATTCCAATTAGACAATCATATCAGCTGAATGGCATGATGTTTACATATACCTTTTTCTTTAGTCTATTCATATCTATAGGAAAATATTTAACCTCATTGAGCTTTCTCTTAGCCCCTGTGGCTAACTGAACTAACCAATATTTATTATGCTTACTCCTTTGCAAGTGAAATATTTCAACAATGTTAGCATTTATGCAACTATGGCTAGCTCTAAAATCAATTAAAATTGATATGGGATGATTATCAATATTACCTTCTATTAGTAAGTTGGTTGTCACTGATGTCAACCATTGGGGAAGTTCAGAAGCCCTAGAGGTGTGATCATGAATCCTGGAGTTGTTTGAGGAAAAAGAGGATGAAGGACAGTGAAAATGCATGCAAAACACACATATATGGATAGTCATTGTCATGTCATTTCCAACGGTAGGTGGTATGTCACATGGTTCCTCGCGGTTAAGGAGATATGTCATCTTGAAGTTTGAATGCCCGAAGAATGGTTAAGAAACCCCTAAATGGTTGCAACAAGAAGTTGCAGGTCATTAATTGAGGGTAAAAAATTTATAACAAGAAAGTCTAGGTCGACCCTAAAAATAAGGAAAAACGTTACTTAGAAAAAGTATAAATACACAAAAATAAGCCTCTCATTTGTGCAAGCAATTTTATTGAATATCCTCTAAGTGATAAAGTGATCTATTGACGAATATTTTCATAGGGAATTTGAGGAAGATAAGGAGTGTAGAAGTCTCAAATTTATAGTTACCAAAGGGTTTCTGAAAACCCTAATTTAGCTGACTCACCGTGAGTTAGGAGACAATTCTCACGCGAGGTACCCCCGCGTGTTGTACGACACTCGTCCCACAAGGCCCCGCTAGATGACTAGACTCTGACCAATGAGGATGAGGAAAATTTGAAGAAGATACTTGTTCCAAGATGTTGAAAGTCTAATCAAGGTGTGATGATGTAGTCAAGTCTTTTATAGAGTTAATTATATGTTTATATGCATGTTTTGAGGGTTATATATTCATGATGTTATGATGGAATGTATTTGGTATATTGTTGAGACATTGGAACATGCTTGAGGCAAATATTTGGTGCATTGTTTGAGGGATATCTTTGGCACATGTATGAGGTACATTTCTTGGTGATTTTGATGCATGTTATAGGCACATATTTGTGATGTTGACATATGTATGAGGCACATCATTGATGTTATGGTACTTGTTTTTGGGAGATATTATGGTACATGGTTTATCACATGATTGAGACACGTCATGAGTGCCATGGTATATGGTTGAGGCATATCTTATGTTACATGGTTTATGACATGATTGAGGCATATCATCAGTGACATGGTATATGGTTGAGGCACATATTATGGTACATGGTTTATGGCATGGTTGAGACATATCATGAGTGACATGGTATATGGTTGAGGAACATATTATGGTACATGGTTTATGGCATGATTGAGACATATCATGAGTGATATGGTATATTTTTGAGGCACATCTCATGGTACATGGTTTATGGCATATTTTGGTACTTGGTTGATGCATGATATGGTACATGTTTGGTATATGGTTGATTCATGATATGGTATAGGTTTTGGTACATGGTTGATGCATGATATGGTATAGGTTTTGGTACATGGTTGATGGATGTTATGGTATAGTTTTTGGTACATGGTTTATTGATATAGCACATGCTTGTATTGGTATGACACACATATCTCAACACATGGTTTGATGCACATCTCGATGATGGTCTTGGTGTATGATCTGGTCTTGTTGATGATGAGATATCAATATCAATGGAAGTGACAGTGATAGTGGCAATGACAGTGATAGGTTCATGTGATAGTGGCAGTGACAGTGATAGTGATAGGTTGATGTGATAGTGACAGTATCAATGGTAGTGACAGGTTGATTCTACACTTATATTTGAGGGAGGATGGATGGGAAAAGCAAAGGGGGTTGTAGCCTCCTTCTAGTTGGAGCCAGAGAATAAATGGAGTTGAAGCTTCCTTCTAGTTGAAGCCTATAAATTATGGGGTCGTAGCCTCCTTCTAGTTGGAACCAGGGAACATAGGGAGTCATATATTCCTTCAGGTTGGAGCCTATAAATTAGGGGGTTGGAGCCTCCTTCTAGTTGTAGCTAGAGAATTTAGGGATTTTTATCCTCCTTCAGGTTGGAGTGTGTAAATAGGGGGTTGGAGCCTCCCAGTTAGAGCGGGAGAATTTGGAAGTTGGTGCTTCCTATGAATGTAATATTTGATATGTAAGAAATTATTTCATGGTTTTATCCCATTTGGGTTTCCACATAAGTTCTATTGTAGTGTGTATCTGTGGTTATTTTTTATGCATTGTTGATTGATATTTCTCATGATATATTGAATACAATAATAAATGATATACTGGTGAAAAAGTTAATGTTCACATGTTCTGATTGAAATTGGTAAAAAAAGTTCAATACTAATTCAACCCCCCCTCATCTCAGTATTCCAACAATTGGTATCAGAGAAGGTTCCTTCAGAGGAAGTATAACCACTGGAAGGTATATCATGGATTACACTAAGAATGGAGTGCCAATGTTTGATGGTCAGAATGGTCAAAGCTATGAGGTATGGAGAAACTAGATGAAATCATTTCTAGGAGCATAGGGGTATGATGTTTGGTACTCATTTGTTACAGGATACACTTGTTCAAAGAAACTGAAGACTACATCCAAGAAGGAATTAAAAGGAAACAACAAAATAGAAACAGATTTCATCCTCGAAGGATTACTTAATCTGGTAAAAGACAAAGTGGGACAATGTTCATCAGCCTAAGAACTTTGGGAAAAGATACATAATATATATTACAAGGGATCTCATAACATCACAGAGTCAGATAATATAAAGAAGAGGCATGGACATAACGAGAAGAAATATGTTCATCATATCAGACATATTCAAAAGAATAATATTGTGAAGTAGGTGTAGTAGATCTTAAGGTTGAACTAATCAATGCCTTCAGTGAGCTAAGAAAAGAAAGGAAGGAAAAAAAGTCCCTCAAGGAAGAATTGAACAAAAAATATGAAGAATCCCAACTGATTATCATAAACCTAAAATATCAGTTGGAAGAAGCCAAAGTGATTGAATAAAGTCTCAAGGATCAGTTTAAAGATAAATAATGTTTGGAAGCTGAAATAGTATCACAAAGAAGGGAAGCAGAGAAGAGAGAAGAAATTTTGACAAGTCATCTTAAGGAAATATCTGTGGACTTAAACAAGAAAAAAGACTTGAAGAAGAAATCATCACCTTGAAGACCCAACTTGAAGAAGAAAAGATAACGAAAGAAGTCATGAAGATCCATATGATGAAGAAAGAAGGATATTGTGAGAAGCTTGAAGAAGAAGTTGTCACACTAAGATTTAAATTTTTCAATCTTAGCAAGAGCGTTGAAGAGAGAGGAATCTTCACACCATCAATAAATAAATTTGACAAGAAATTTTACAGGTTACTAGAAAGGAATAATGAAGAGAAGGCCAAGAGTTATGCATAAATCATCAAAGGCCCAATCAAGAAGGAAAAATGCGATCCCTCAAAGGAGAACATTCCAGAAATAGAGAAGACTCAAAAAGAAGATTACAGAAATGATGGATATCAAAGGAGACCCTCCACATTTAGGTATCAAAGAATATTCAACCATTGTGAAGGAAACAATATAAGAGAAGACCGTGATCATCCAAGGCATTAATTCAAAAGGACTACATCACAGAGAACATCATTCAATCTCATGTATCAAGGTTTCTTTTATGGTTATTGTTTTACTTGTAATTAATTTGGACATAAAGTTGTAGATTGCAGAGCTTATGGAAGAAATGGTCAAGAAAGAAATGTTTATATGGATCCATACAATATTGAATGTTAAAAATTCCACAACTATGGGCACATAGCCTATGATTGTAGAAGCATGATGGATACTTACATGAAATAAAACAATGATATCAAATGCAAGAAGGTGTGGAAAAGAAAGGAAGAATAGGTGAATAAAGAATAGGTAAAAGAAGAATAGGTGAATGAGGAACTCCCAGGAATCATACTCTCAGGATTTTCAGTAGTGCAATATCATGATGAATATACAGAGAAAGAGGAAGATGTTAGAGTTTAGGATAAAGAAGAAGATGATGAATCCATGGACAAAGAGGAAGATTACTCTGCATTAGGGTGGCTTCCTCCACCTTTCTGAACCATCTGGATTGGAGTCTCCCAGTAAATATGAGTATTGAAGAGGGGGAGTCTAAGAAGCACCTCTATAGATCATAGAATTATCTTTAGAGCATTCTGAAGTGTTTGCATAGTTTGGAAAGGAAGATTCAGAATGATTTAAGGCATTGATTCATGATTGTATTCCACACATGTATTCATGCATGGATATATTCACTATAGATTGTACAAAACATGTAGAGTTTGATTTGCAGATTGATAAGACAACTTTATTAGTAGGAATATTTAGTTATCAATTACAGCAAATCCGAAGAAATATTCATAAGAGTAAAATGACAAATAGGTCAGCATTGCACACAATTGAGTACCAAAATCATGGACACTTTTGTGGGCATATATGGATTCATGAGATTTTTGGAAAGTATATAAAGATATATCATAAAGGATGAAATCATATTGACAAGTGGAATCATTTAGTCACATGAATACAATAAGTTAAAGGCAAAACAAGACAGGGGAAGAGAAAATTTCAGCAAAAGCTAGATTGTCATAGGGAAATTGTTGAATGATGTGGGCATTAATGTCTGAGAAATAAAAATGGCATTCCATAAAGAATTGAAGTCAAGAAACTTTGAATTATTTTTATATATGTCAGTGAATTACAAGAAGAAGCACCGTAATAAAGAAAAGGAATAAAGTACAAGAAGCCCCACATTAATCTACATGGCATATTGCAAATAAGTCAAGGGGAGAGAAATCATCAAAGAAATATCAAAAGCATGAAGACAGGGGAAGACATACCGACAGGGGGAATTACCCTTTTCCCATGATGTAAAAGGGGGGGAAAGAGAAAGATAATGAGAGAAATATCATAAGCATGAAGATAGGGAGAGCAGCCCCAAAGGGAGATACCCGTTTCCATTGATGTCAAATGGGAAGAGAAACATCGAGATAGAAAAATGAGGAGTTATGGTCACAGGGGGAGTATGAGTGTTAAAGTGTGATTTTTTCGATCAATTCCAAAGGGGGAGATTGTTGGTAAGCTGGTTTTAATTGATGTCAATCCTTGTAGAAGTCTAGAAGCCCCATAGGTGTGGTCATGATGCCCGAAATTGTTTGAGGGAAAAGAGGATGAAGATGTAACACACTCATAGATCAATAGTCCTCTTCATTATATTCCCAACGGTAGGTGGTACACCATGTGGTTCCTCACTATTAAGGAGATATTCCCTCTTGAAGTTGGAAGCCCCGAAGAATGGTTAAGAATCCCATAAACAGTTTGAACAAGAAGTTACAAGTCATTAATTAAGGGTAAAACATTTATACCAAGAAAGCACATGTCAAACCTAAAAATAAGGAAATAAGTTACTTAGAAAAAGTATAAATGCACAACAAGAAGCCTCTCATTTTTGCAAGAAATTTTATTGAATATACTCTAAGTGAGAAAATGATCTATTGATGAATATTTTCGTAGTGAATCTGAGCAAGCAAATCTGAGAAATCAAGGGAGTGTGGAAGTCTCAAAATTACAGTTAACAAAGGATTTCTAAAAAACCTAATTTAGGTGACCTCTGTGGGTCGAGCTACAGGTTTCCCGCAAGGCACCCCTATGGGTTGTACGACACTCGTCCTACAAGGCCCCACTAGATGAGTGGTCTCTGACCAATGAGGCTGAGGAAGATTTGAAGAAATGCTTGCTCCAGGTTGTTGAAAGTATGAGCAAGGTATGATGATGCAGTCAAGTCTGTTACAGAGTTAAATGTATGTTTATATTCATGTTTTGAGGGTTATATATTGGTGATGTTATGATTCATGATTGAGGCATGTATTTTGTATATTGTTGAGACATTGGAACATGCTTGAGGCACATCTTTGGTGCATATTTTGAGGCATATCTTTGGCACATGTATGAGGTACATTTCTTGGTGATGTTGATGAATGTTAGAGGAACATATTTTTGATGTTGACATATGTATGAGGCACATCTTTTGGTACTTGGTTGAGGTACATCATTGATGTTATGGTACTTGTTTTTGGCATATATTATGGTACATGGTTTATGACATGCTTGATACATATCATGAGTTACATGGTATATGGTTGAGGCATATATTATGGTACATGGTTTATGGCATGATTGAGACATACCATGAGTGACATGGTATATGGTTGAGGCACATCTTATGGTACATGGTTTATGGAATGATTGAGACATATCATCAGTGCCATGGTATATGGTTGAGGCACATCTTATGGTACATGGTTTATGGAATGATTGAGACATATCATGAGTGACATGGTATATGGTTGAGGAACATCTTATGGTACATGGTTTATGACATGATTGAGACATATTATGAGTGATATGGTATATGGTTGAGGCACATCTCATGGTACATGGTTGATGGCCTATTTTGGCTCATGGTTGATGCATGATATGGTACAGGTTTGGTACATGTTTGATGCATGATATGGTACAGGTTTTTGTAGATGGTTGATGGATGTTATGGTACGAGTTTTAGTACATGGTTTATTAATATATCACATGCATGTATTGGTATGGCATACATATATCAACGCATGGTTTAATGCACATCTTAGTGATGGTGTTGGTGTATGATCTGGTCTTGTTGATGATGATGTTGATGATGAGATATCATTATCAGTGGAAGTAACAACGATAGGTTGACGTGATAGTGGCAGTGATAGTGACAGTGGTAGTGATAGTGATAGGTTGATGTGAAAGTGGCAGTATCAGTGGTAGTGATAGGTTGATTCTACACTTGTATTTCAGGGAGGCAAGACAGGGCAAGGAACAGGGGTTGTAGCCTCCTTCCAGTTGGAGTTGGAGAATATATGGAGTTTGAGATTCCTTCATATTGGATATTTTAAATCAAGGGGTCATAGTCTCCTTCCGTTTGGAGCTAGAGAACACAGGGAGTCATATTTTCCTTCAGGTTGGAGCCTATTAATTAGGGGTTAGAGCCTCCTTCCAGGTGTAGCTGGAGAATTTAGGGAGTTGTATATTCCTCTAGGTTGGAGCTTGTAAATAGGGGGTTAGATCCTCCTTCTAGTAGGTGCTAGAGAATTTGGAAATTGGTGCTTCCTATGAATGAAATATTTGATATATAAGAAATCATTTCATGGTTTTCTCCCATTTGGGTTTCCACGTAAATTCTGGTGTATTGTGTATATGTGGTTATTTGTTATGCATTGTTGCTTGATATTGCTAATGATATATTGAATACAATCATAACTGATATATTGTTGATAAATTTAATGTCCACATGTTTTTATTGAAAAAATTTCTCATTACTAATTCATCCCCCCTCTCAATATTCCAACACCTTCCACTTCAATCATGGGGGATTGATATGATAATTTCTTGTTGTCCAAGGCTCCATAAATCATTGACATGTTTCCACCCATGTCTTACACTATTTCAGCCTCTTGAATGTTGTGGAAAGTCCTCATTATTTCTCCTTTGTGAGGGCATTCCCTATATAAATGATTTCCCTCACACCCCCAACATTGTATTGGTTGCTTACTTGGCCTTTCCCCAAGTGAATATGTAGTATTGTTCTCATTCTAGGCTAATTGACCTTACTAATTTTCTTGGGTGTTGTTCTTGAAAAAGGTAGATTAAAATATTTTTTCCTTTGATCCCTTTTACCCTTCATCTTTTCATTCCAATCTTTTCGGAGAACTAACCTTCCTCTTCTTTGCTCATACAGATTCCTTACTCTCCTTATGGTTTCCTCCAAGGTCTTGGGATTATCATATTGAATCCTGTCACTATGGGAGGAGGGTAACCCACTTAGAAAAAATTGGATTTTGACCCTCTCATCCTTGATGAAGCCAAAATACTTCAACATTTCAAAGAACTTCTTTTCACATTCGTCCATTGTTATGGTTCTAAACTTGAGTTAAAATAAATATTTCATCTTCCTTTCACAGTAATTCCTGGAAAAATATTTCTCTTAGAAATATCCCTTCAAATTCCTCCATGAGATCCTCTTCTCATCAAGGTTCTTGGATTTCTTAAGTTGATCCCACCACATGGTTTCCTTTCCTTGCAAGTGGTAGGTGGAAATTCTAGTTTCTACCTGTAAGGGGTAATCATGTAGCTGGAAATAATTCTTCATTTCCAATAGATATTCCTCGACCTATTTTCCTTTCATGTGCTCACCAGTGAAATTTGGTGGATTGATCTTCCTTAGCTCACCTTGCAATATGTCTTCCTCGGGCCTTCTTTTTTTTCTCCGAATAGGAGACACACTTGGGATGCTCCCTGGCCCTAAACTTGCATGAGTTCTTCTAGTGGATTTACTTGGACAATGATGGTGTCTTCTCATGCTTCTTGACTGCCTATCATTTCCATGATTATCCTTTTTGTTATGGGATCTAGATGTTGAAACTTGTCTAGCACTAACTGCTTATTTGGTGTTAGAGTCTTTGTTGACTTACTTATACAACATATTTAAGCTTTGAAGCATCTCCTCTTGAAAACCTTCATAATCCTTACATTATCATCTTTATAGCTCTGCACTTCCCTATATAGGATTCTCATAGTTACAGGCTCATTCATTGATCCAAAAAGGATCCAAAGAAGGATAAGAACAACTCAGAACTCACAGCGGCAACTCAGAACGCTCAGAATGGATTCAATAGACAACAAAAGGGAAAAAATTCAAAGTTCTCAAAACTCATTGAAAATGTAATTATCGCGAAGAGCACATCACAAGATTTTTAACAGCACAAACGACTCGTCAAACAAAGTTACGGATCAAAATATATAATCAGTCAAAGTTCAGGTGAAACTTGGTCAAAAGTCAAAAGGTCAAGGTGACACGTGTCACCACTGCAAGGGTGACACATGGCACATCCGTACATATGAGTTGGCATGGGATGATGTGTCAAGGTCGTACATATTGATGGCATACACATGGGCAAATTAGATGATGACACGTGTCATTTTCATGGACAAATGATATTGTGCCATGTGGCCCAGTCATGGGCTGCCACGTGGCACCCCTCCATATTATCCGTTGAGTTATCTCCACCAAACCATCCACCAAAATCTCTGCCATTTTGGCAGAGCCCGCCATAAATTATTGCAACTAAATGCTAAAATGGGGAGGCCCATGGGATTCAACCCCGGGACCTTCGCCAACCTATGGCCTAATATAGCATACACTAACCACTCCACCAACCATCACATTGATTCCTAACTACCATAATTTTTGTATAAGAAAAGGGCTCGGTTAGTGTTTCGAGAGATGAGTCATGTGAGACCAAGCGTGTACGTATGGTATGGATTTGGGCACAGATTTCAATATAGTCCAGTTATTAATTGCAGGAGCAGTGGCATGGAAACCAAGGAAGGGTTGTCTCTTGGGATTGAAACTGTCATACTCATATCGAGGCACGGAGATAGTCATTTTTAGGTAAAACGATGCCACGAACACAGTGGTGGTGTTAGTTTTCTGATCTGAGCAAAGCCTCTGTAGCTTAACTCCATAATGAAGTATACTTAAGCATTTTTCCCAATTATTTTGTGGAGTTAATAAAAAGACCTACCCATTTGAGAGCAGGACCCAGAGACGTAGTCCACCAAGGATGAAATTTGTTATCAAGTTCTTTGTGTTCATATTGTATTCTTATGTCTATTTCCTTTTGATATTTTCCTTCTTTATGGTGTACTTTTGTTTATGCTCATTTTATACAATTCTTTAATAAGTCACCTAACAAAAAGATCCCGGATCATGTTGGTATCAGGGCGGTCGTCTTTGAATTGAATTGTTGAGTATGAATGCTTACTAGGGCCAAGCATAAGTAGGGTGAAGGAACTCTTAAGACATTCAATATCAAAGTTGGTCGTGCATCCCGAAGGAAGAATATGGCAGAAGAGGACAAGTGTGATGAACATGAGAAAAACTTTCAGATGGTCTTTTATCGCATGTCAGAAATGGTCAAATGAATGTATGGAGATTACGAGAAGAGGATGAAGAAGAAAGGGAAGAAAAAGGAAGCACATGCAGATGATGATGATTCGGTAAACCAAGGGGTTGTAGGAGATCCTCCTGAGCCTCCATATTCTCCTTCGAGTTCTAGTTCTTCTTTCTCTAAGCATTCTCATCACTCTCAACATTCTAGACATAAAGCCTCTTTTAAGAAACCATTATTAAAGCTTGATGTAAATTTTTATTTACCTATGTTTAATGGAGATGCTAATCCTGAAAAAATAGATAATTGGATCCAATAGGTTGAAGTATATTGTCGTGTTCAACATATTGACGAAGAGGAAGTTAAAGTGAAATTGCCTTCTCTTCGGTTGGAAGGCACCGCTCTCGTATGGTGGGAGAGAAATCTACAGAACAAAAGTAAGTGTGGTAATCTTCTTTCCTCATGGTCGGAATTTAAAACAGAGATAAGGAAGCAGTTCTATCTATTAGGGTATTTACATAAAGCAATGATGGAATGGAAAATTTTGAGGCAGAGTAAAGGTAAAATTGTACAAAGTTTCACAGAAGAATTTAGGAAGAAAGATCTCGCATTGAATATTCCTTTGGATTCTTATGAAACTTTAATGAAGTATATTGGCACACTTCATAGTTATATTCATCACACTTTTCTCTTGTTTAACCCCACTAGTATTGATGAAGTTTGTGTGCAATACACTCACCTTGAGAACAGGGGGAAACATGTTCAAGAAGATCCCACGAAGAAACCTTCCAATTTCCCACAACATAAGGACAAGAAGACTGCTACAGTGACAAGAGAAGGAGGAAAACCATCTTGCACTCATTGCAAGAAGGGTGGTCATGATGAAGAACATTGTTGGAAACTACATCTAGAAAAGAAACCGAAACAGTTCCGTGGAAAGGGGAAGACAAAGACCATTGCTACAATGTAGCAAGATCTTGGTTCTGAATCAGGAGATGAAGGAAAGATCATGGCGGCTGGAGTACAAGGTAAATACTATCTTCATGCTAGTTCAAGTTCCAATAATGAATGTCAGATTGATGAACAAAAGAGGAATGAGTTATTTCATATACGAGTTGTATCTAAACATACTAAGATAGATACATTATTTGATCCAGGTTCCCAAGTAAACTTAATATCTAAAGCACTTGTTAAGAAGATGGGTCTTGAAACGAAACCACATCCAATTCCTTATCATATTAGTTGGTTATGTGATAAAGAAAAACTTAATGCCACCAAACAATGAGGATCAGATTTGATATTGATTCAAAGTTGATTGATGAAGTGGATTTGGATGTTGTACCACTTGATATATGTGGCATAGTGTTGGGGAGTCCTTATCTTTATGATATAAAAGAATTCTTCTTTCGTCATGAGAACAAATATCACTTTACTAAAGGGGGAGTGGAACATATTGTTAGAGCTCACATCAAGAGGGTAAATACGACACTTGTAAGTGTAGGGAAAATGAAAAGAATCATAACCACTAATAAGAGATATGTACTCATGGTCGTCAAAGAGAAAGATGTCAAGACATCCAACACTTTCCAAGGGTGTGATCCATCTCATAAAAAGGAATTAATTCAACATGAGATACATGAGATACATCTTCAGTAGGATTCTCCTCTTCCTAATGTGGGCATGTACAGGATGTTAGTTGTGGAGATGTCATAGATCAAGAAGTAGGTACATGACTTATTGGATCAAGGGGTCATCAAGCCTAGTTCATCTCCTTGTGGTTCTCTGATCATGATGGTGCCAAAGAAATATGGCACATGGCGAATGTGTGTCGATTACCGGGCCTTAAAAAAATCACAGTGAAAAATCGATACCCTCTTCCTCACATAGATGATTTACTTGACCAATTGAAGAATTTTGTTTATTTCACTAAGTTGTATTTATGTAGTGGATACCATCAAATCAGGGTCGCAGAACAGGATGCATAGAAGACTTCCTTTAAAACCAAACATGGATTGTTTGAGTGGTTAGTTATGTCGTTTGGGCTTTGTAATTCTCTGGAAACTTTCATGCGTGTGATGAATGATGTATTCAGGTATTTCCTGGATGACTTTGTGATTGTATATTTAGATGACATTCTTGTTTTTAGCAGGATTTGGGATGAACATGTAAGGCATGTAAAGAAAGTATTGGATACATTGCAAAGGGAAAAGTTGTATGTAAAAATGTCTAAATGTGAATTTGTAAAGACTCCACTTGTATACTTAGGTCATATCATGGCAGGAGGACAATTGAAAATTGATCCTTCCAAGATTGATGTAATTGTCAATTGGCCTGAGCCAAAAAGTGTAACCGAAATCCATAGCTCCTTGGGTGCAATCCAGTATTGGAGGATATTCATTCCCAACTTCTCCTTTATAGTAGATCCTTTGCATGCCTTAACCAGTGTGAATCAGTGGGAAGGAAAGAAAAAACAATCTTTCAACATTTTGAAGGAGAAGTCAATACCGCACCAGTATTATCACTGTCGAATCTTCAACAGTCATTCGAGATCAAGACATATGCCAACAGATACACCATAGGTGAAATATTTATGCAATATCGTAAGCCTATCTGATACCACTATGATACTTTTAACCAAGTTGTTGTTAACTATGCTACATATGATAAAGAGTTGTATGCATTAGTTCAAAGCGTAAAGAAATTGAAGCACTACTTGTTAGGGAAGGAAACCATCATACATACAAATCACCATCCCTTATAGTATCTTCAAGCATAGAGAAAACTTCAACACTACAGATGGATAGGTTTTCTACAACAATTTCATTTTGATAATCAAGTACAAGAAGGGTACAAGTAACAAGGTAGTCGATATCCTTTCTAGACCTCCTATTGTTGCTTCTATTATTTTGAAGAATACTTATTTATCTCATGATAGCTATGTAGATAAATATTCCATCGATGAAGATTTTAAAGAAGCATATGAGAAGCTAACCCATGGTGCACAGGTAGAGAACTATTGTCTATAGGGAAAATTACTCTATCATCTTGGGAAGCTATGTATTCCTACAAGTGAATGAGTCCATGTGATACAAGAAACTCACGCTTCTCTTGTGTCTGGGAATTTTGGGCTAGGAAAAACTATGGCTCATTTGTAGAGGTTTTGTTATTGGCCTCAAATGAAGGCAGTTGTAACTAGATATGTAAACGGGTGTGTGATGCGTTCTACTTGTAAGCCCACTAATAGAAAATTCGGGCTATACTCACCACTTCATGTTCCGTCCCATCCATGGGAAATCATTTCCATGGATTTTGTAGGGGGTTTACCAATGACCAAAGGGGGTCATGATTATTTGTATGTCGTAGTGGATAGGTTCAACAAGATGTGTATCTTGATGCCATGTAAAAAGCATATCACTACTAAGCAGACTACTAATATCTTTTTCTAGTATGTTTGGGTTCACTTTGGGTTACCCACGTCCATTGTCTTGGATCGAGATACTCGATTCCTTGGGGATTTTTGGAATAGCTTGTGGAGAATGATGGAAACAAAGTTGAAGAGGAGAACTTATTTTCACCCACAGACCGACGGACAGACATAGGTGGTAAGCAAAACAATGGTACTTTTTATTCGAGGTTACTGCAGCAAGCATCCTAAGTTGTGGGATTAACATATACCCTATGAAAAACATGCTTATAACCAAGATTTAGATTCATCCACTCAGAGTTCACCTTTTGAGACATGTTTTAGGTACCTACCAAAGACTCCTTTGGACTTGATGTATGGGAGAGATGTCGATGTGAATGAAGAACAAACATAAGACAGAACCCACAAATTCATTCATAGGATCTAGCAGATACACCAAGAAGTCAGGGAACAGTTGAACAAGAGTCAAGCACATTATAAAGCTTAGCATGATAAGAACAAGGTTGATCATCAGTTCCAGGATGGAGACCAGGTATGGATTCACATCAGCAAGGAACGATTGAAGGGTGAAGGAAAGAAACTCAAGCCTATCCGATATGGACCCTTCAGTATCTTAGAGAAAAGAAGCACTAATGATTTTTGTTTAGATATTCCACCTTATATGCATATTTATTCAGTTGTGAACATAGAGAACTTGAAAAATTTTGAGCCTCCCATGATCATGGATCAAGATGAGTAAGTTTCAATACCTCCAGTTGATTAGTTTTCACCTAAGTACTTGGATGAGTTATAGGAAGGTATCATCCTGGACAGAAGGAAGAAGACTTCATGCAAGGGTGATGTTGATTATCTTCGAGTAAGCTTAAAGGGCACACATCCAAGTAAGGCAAAGTGGATTAAGAAGGATAAAGTGAGGGGACTCTCCCCTCACTTACCTATTGATTGATGAAATCTTTTGGTGGTCCAAAAAGGTTTCAGTGGGAAGGCATGACCCAAAAAGGATCCAGATAAGGCTAAGAACAATTCACAACTCACAGAGGCAACTCAGAATGCTCAGAATGGCTTCAACAAATAGCAAAAGAGAAAAAATTCAAAGTTCCCAAAACTCATTGAAAATGGCATGATCGCGAAGAGCACGTTGCAATATTTCTAACGACGCAAACAACTCGTCAAACGAAGTTATGGACCAAAAGATATAAGCGGTCAAAGTTCAGGTCAAACTTGGTCAAAAGTCAAAAGTTCAGGGTGACATGTTTCACCACTATAAGGGTGTCACATCGCATGTACGTACAACTAAGTTGGCATGGGATGATGTGGCAAGGTCGTACAGAATGATGGCAGACACGTGGGCAAATTAGGTGATGACACGTGTCATTTTCATGGACAAATGATATGGTGACACATGGCCCAGTCATGGGCTGCCATGTGGCACCCCTCCAGTGGTTGGTATGTGTAGAATTTTTATGACTCCATAGGAGTCGAACCCTTGACCTCATCTAGCCCAAAGGCCCCACAACTCTGTGCTAGCAAACCCTCCACTACATAGGCCTTGTTTGTAATATGGCCCGAATGTTATTTAAGTTTGAATGTTTCGTATGGGGAAAAGGGAAAGGGCTGGGCCTTCATCCCAGCCCTTGGTTCCATGTTAATCCATGCGACCATATGTATATACCACCAGATATTCCAACCACCCGCTATATATATATATATATAACATCTCTACCATATTATCGACTGAGTTAGCTCTACCAAACCGTCCACCAGAATCTCCGCCATTTTGGCAGAGGTAGTGTTAAGGTCCTAACCCGCACATAGGTAGATCAATGTATTCGGATGTAATAAAGGTCAATATTAATAAGACCTTTCAATAAAAT
>JASDQU010227385.1:0-17326 GCA_032191745.1 Picea mariana | reverse complement strand
CAGGAAAAGTTCTTCTTCCTTCTCTCTTCAGGAACTCAGGCCACTATGACCCCTCTAAAGGAAATAGATAGGTTTACATCATTAACGATCATAGGGATGACGAAAATAATGTGTAACAATTAGCAGTGATGAGGATTTTTAGATATCTCAAAGGAACAAAAGAGTTCGGATTATGGTATCCAAAAGGAAAGGATCTATCACTTATATCCTACACAAATGAAGATTGGGCAGGTTGTATTGATGACCAACGAAGCACCAGTGGAGCATTATTCTACTTGGGTGAGTGTTTAGTATCATGGCTAAGCAAGAAACAGTCATCAGTATCCTTATCTACAGTTGAGGCAGAGTACATTGTAGCAACATCATGTTGTACATAGGTTCTTTGGATGAAACAAACTATGACAGATATACAGGTTGATTATGATGAGCCCATTCCAATATATTGTGATAATACAAGCGCCATCGGTATCTCAAATAATCTGGTGATGCACTCCAAGATGAAGCACATTCCAATAAAGTATCAATTTTTACGGGAACAGGTTGCAGAAAAGAACATTAGAGTTGAGTATGTGGGCACAAAATAACAAGTGGAAATCATCTTTACAAAACCACTTCCACGGGAATTCTTTGAGTATCTTTTCCAGAGACTAGGAGTTATTTCTACTCCAGAATGAATGTTTTTAAATGATTATCTTATATGTCTTAGATGTAAACGAGGAAGAACCATACGAAGACAGTTTAGTTAGGGGGAGAAACCCCAGATGGAAAAATACATTTTCCATTGATGACAAAGTAGGAGAGATTTATCAGATGCAGAGGACAGAGGCATGGTTCCAGGGGGAGAAGATTTATCAGATGTAGAGGACAGAGGCATGGTTCCAGTGGGAGAAGATTTATCATATGCATAGGACAAAGACATGGTTATAGGGGGAGCATGAGTGATATGATTTCAATATTGCATCAAAGTGTTTCCATCAATGCCAAAGGGGGAGATTGTTGATTAAGGTTGGTTGTCATTGATGTCAACCCTTGAAGAAATTCCTGTAGCACAAAGGTTGGGTAATGCACCCAATATTTTTTTATGTAAAGATGACTCATTATTGTCTAGTCACGGTTGATAATAAGTAGAAATGGATGAACTCCAAAGTGGTCCCCTTATGGTGAAATCCCTCATGGGAAGATCCTTGTGGATTGAATTATCCTAGAAGTATGGTTAGAGAAACCATGCTTATTTGTGAAATAATGAGATGAAGGTCAGTGAATTTTTTAGTGAAACTATCCTAGATGAATATTGCTTGTCATTCCATTTCCGTTGGTATGTGTAACGTCACATAACTCCTCACGGTTAGAGAGTTATGGCCATGAGAAGTTGGAGAACCCAAGTTTGGGTAATGGACGTAAGTTTGTTTGATGGATAACGATATGCATTTTGGTATATTTTCAGGTAATAATATTATACATGGATATTACATGTCATTCCATTTCTGGTGGTATGTGGAGTGTCACATAACTCCTCACAGTTTGAGAGTTATGGCCTTACGAAGTTGGAGGACCCTCATATGTCATCTAGAAGCCCCAAAAGGTCAAAGTGGTCAAAGTGGTTTAAGAGATCTTAAAAGGTAAATAATAAAGTGAAGTGATGAGTGTATTATAATTCAAAGTGAATCCGATATAAATTATTTCAATAATAAATTTAATGGAGAAATTAGAAGTGGGTTAACCCTAAAATAAGGAAAGTGGGGAAAGTGACCTAGAAGATGTTTTTAAGGAAGCTACTTGGAGAGTATAAATAAGAGGCAAGGCTCTCTAAATTTTGAGACACTTGAGCATATCAAATAACTATAGGTGTATAAGGTAACCAAAGGATATCTAAGACAAATGTTTGAGGAAAGTGATGAAAAGAAGGCCAGAATTCAAGGAAGGATAAATTCTTTTGATGATGCTTTCTAAGGTATGTTTTTTTCCTGGTCATCTCACCATTTTCGCAATAACTTTGTTTCTATAATGATTCAAACTGTAAAATTTCTATTCCATTTAGTAAAAAAATTAGCTTTGGTGTCGTTGTATTTTTGGAGTTACACTCCGTGGAAAATAGGGTTTGTGGCTAGTCCTGAAACTAGTCAAAAACATGTGTTGAGGGTAAAAACGTCATAACATCTTCATAAAAGATCCAAATTAAGTAATACCAAATGTGTTGGTTAGAGTACAATATTTATTATTCTATGTAACAATTTCAGATCGATTCAACAAATATTCCGTGCAAGGCACGCTCTACAAGGTCGCTCTCTAGAATAAGCCAGAATTCATCAAGGTATGTCATTTTTGCTATAACTACTTTTTTGAGAGGTTCCAAGTAGTGACACCTAGAGGAATTGCATAAAACAAATTGAGTAACATTGTGTATCATTTACAGATCTTTATTCATTACAGGTACAAATTTATGATCATTTCAAGTTAGGGTTGTTGACTAATCCAACACTAGTCATGTGAGACTAAAGAAAAGTTTGATGTAAATGTCAGTCTCTTGTTTTTTAAAGTTAAGGAAGGTTTTCAGGTATGTGATAATATACACCAGGCCTATTATAGAGTTACAAATCATATTTGTATGATGAAATTGATGAGGGATTTTGGTTGAGGTACATACTTGGTACATGGTTGGTTGCACTTGTTTATGGTACAGGTTGATTACAAATTGTTTGGTATAGGTTGGTTCATGGTTGATGCACTTGTTTATGGTACAGGTTGGTGCATGGTTGATGCACTTTTTTATTTTACAGGTTGATTATAGGTTGAGGTACAAGTTGATGCATGGTTGATGCATGGTTCAGGTTTATTGGTACAGGTTTACAATGGTATATCTCACAATGATAGTGTGACAATGGTTCCATCATTCTACTTCTACTTTAGGGAGGTTGGACGGGGCAAGGATAGGTGCTTTTATCCACCTTCCGGTGTTAGCCAGAGAACATAGGGGGTTGTAGCCTCCTTTTGGTTGTAGCCAGAGAATTGGGGAGTTGGAGCTTCCCTCAGGTTGTAGCCTGAGAAACTAGGGGGTTGGAGACTCCTTCCAGTTGTAGCTGGAAAACAAAGGAGGTTGGTGCTTCCAATGAATGTAATTATTCAAGACATATAAGAAAATTGATTTTGTGGTTTTCTCCCGATTTGGGTTTCCACGTAAAAAACCAGTGTATTGTGTATGTGTGTGATTGTTGATTACTTATTTCTCATTATTGGATAATAATTCTACATTGATATAAAACTTGGATTATTTGAAGAAAAAGGATTATAATTACGCTGTTATTGATTCACCCCCCCTCTCAGTAATCCAAAAATATTTCCCGACGCTACTTACCCTCACCCTACATTACACATGTCCCACAGATTATACTCGTTAGCCAATTATACCCATTAGCCAATTAAAGCCCTCCTCATGACTGTTAGTTGTCCCGTGCCATAACGGAGATCCCTATGCATATAGAAACCCTCATTTTCACCCCCGTTACATTGTTTGTTGACTAAGAACCTCTCAAGACCACGTCGAGCTAGCTATTAGACTACCATCTCCATCTCTCACCTTCAACATGCTAAATTTTTCTCGAAAATTACAGTGTTTCCAATCCTTTTTATGGTTAATTTGTCAATGATGGCTCCCAAAGGAAAGTCTATTGACACTTCTAAAAACCCAATGATTCCCCCTCCAATTAACCAAGACCACATTCCATTGGTGGACATAGACTATAAGGTTGCAAAGATGAAGTGTGAATTTGATTTTTTCGAATTACACTGTTGGTTGAAGGATATTTTCCTCGACCAGAGTGACGAAATTGGACTCTGGGAATCTAATTTACCCCTCTACATGTTTCCCCAAATCTACCCTTTCCCTAAATTCATCCTCAAATGCTAGGATAATTATCTGCCAAGCCAAAGAGCCATTTCCTCTCCCACTGGTGAAGGTTTTTTCAAAATTATCCATGAGGCCATTGACCAATTGATACATGTCGCTAAAAATGACTCCACCATACCTTTCTTTGTCAAATCCCTAAATGAATTGTACCAAAAAATAACCTTTCCCTAGGGAGCCCATATTTTTGACATTTTCCTCCCTGAGGATGACCAACTTCCTATGAAAAATCCACCATACCCCTCTTCTATTTTCACAGAGAAAGCTAACTATATTATCTCCATGCTTTCATGTTTGTTAGGTTATTTTTCTGATTAATGGGTAGTTCAAGCTATTTTAGGTTTTCTGTCCATTTTCTCTATAGAAGAAAAGGTTGTTGTGAATTTCAATTTCAGTCAATTCTTGGTTGACAGCATTCATGAAAAATTTCTTAAGTTTCCCACTAAAGAAATGTTCAAATATTCTTCAATGTTGGTTTATATGTTCCTATTATATCAACCGGACATGTTTCCTTTCACACTCCAGAAGCTAAATGAACAAGGAATCCCACGGTCAGTCATATTTTGGACTTCATTAGTGAGAACGAATTCAACAGAGTACAGTTTCAAAGATTTCATTGATCATTTCATCTATCTAGCTAATTTTTTGCTAAGAAGAAGTACAACACCTAGGGTTAGTGAAGAAATTAAAAAGGTTTTACACCTAAATGATCAAGCCAAGACATGTGACTAGTATTTCTACCAGAATTATATAGAAATTAGGGTGTATGG
This sequence comes from Picea mariana, assembly GCA_032191745.1. NCBI lineage: Eukaryota > Viridiplantae > Streptophyta > Pinopsida > Pinales > Pinaceae > Picea > Picea mariana. Next base: position 12,655 of record JASDQU010227385.1, on the reverse strand, counting down.
GTGTGAGATTCTACCATATAGGTTGCCTAAATACCTCCCAATGAGTATTTTTTCATTGGATTACACAAGGTAGATCATAAATTCAGATGAAATTCATTTCGTAGCAGTGAAGAAGAAATCTCAACTCAAAATCAAAACTCAGATTGGACCATTTATTTCCAACAATAGAGAAGCATGTGATAAAGAAAACATTCTCTTGAGACAGATGAAGTTTTCTCTTAGCTTCACTTGGTCATATGACCCATTTGTCATCATTTCTGGACTGAGGAACAAATAGAAGACCAGTCCCTATGTGCATACACAAAGGCTAGAGATTGAAAAACACATGAACCAGGCTGAGTGGGAAGAGAACAACTTGCAAGAAGTAGAAGAGTAGAATCTGTCTATGACAACTTCAGAAACCGTCACACCTCATATACAAGTATAAAAATTATCAAGAAAGGAAGAATCTCCTTCAGTCACAGAGGTCTCAACATATTATTTTCAAGTATATAGGAAGAGGACTAAAACCATTCACACAACATGTTTTCTTAAAGAGGGAGAAATGTAGTCTACAATAGTTTTAGAAGGACCACACTCTTCAGCACAGTCAAACAGTTTGTTTCTAGGATCTCCATCATCATCATCTTCACAAAGAAATCCAGATACAAATCTAACTCTTGAATCAATTCATGGATAAAAGGAGTCAAATATTTTTGACAAGTATAAGGAAATTAAGAAAAGGAATGAACTTGTCAACAACCATACTTATACTCAATTTTGGAAACAGACCTCTATTACTCAACACATACTTTTGTAAGCCTTTAACACAAATAAGGGAAGAATGAAAATGGAATTCTTATAGACACAAGTCCCCTACCCAAAGACAACAACTGATTACAAGAATACTTCATTTGAGTTTGATATAAAGGATTTCCATCCTGTTGACCAGATGGATATGTGCAGAGAGACAGGGGAGATGATTTTTTCAACACTAACAAAAAACTCAATCACAACTTCCAAATTACAGGTATCAATGACCAATATCCAGTCCCAATTAAATATTGAAAAGGTCTCTTCATTGGCCAAGGATAATAACATAAAATCATTAGAATAATTATTTCTCAATATTGGATATGACCCAACTAAATTCAAGGAAGCATAAGAGTTGATAAAGAATAAGAATATTTATATAGAATCACTCAGGAAACAACTGAAACTTACAACAACAAAGGATTCACAAACTAAAGAAGTAGCTGAGACAAAAAGCCAAAAAGAAGAAATTCTCAAATTGATTATGGAGAAAAATGCATAGATTAGGGAAATGGAAGTAGAGATGGATAAGTTGATCAAGGAAAAAGAAAAAAATGCATAGTTTGCCATGGTTCTTGTATATGTAGTGCCCCTAACAGGGATAATAACAACAAAAATTTCTACATCAACATCAACCATAACACAAACTTCAGATGCCTTTGATAAATTGGTGAAATCTATAGAGGATATGTCCATACAAGGAGAAGAAATCAAAAAGATACATGAAGAAGTAAAGTCATTAAAGGAAGAGAAATCAAGGTTCAAGGCTTGTCATTAGGAATAAATGCATAAATCTTAGAGGCTAGGCCAATGATTGCAACAGTTAGGTAGAGAAATAACCATGGAAAATATCTTAGCCCAAGCTAAGGAAAGTATATGGATAAACATCATTAAATCCATGACAAATATTTGGCCCTCTATAAAAATCATCTTTGAGCAGCATGAATTTATTTAGAAATATAGAGGATCCATTTAAATTATCAAAGAAGAATTGAGAGAAAATCCAACAGAAGCCACATATCTAATTAGGTTTCTAAACTCTAAAAACAAACAAGAGTTAGAGGAGCTGGAGATAGAGGACATAATTGAAACTACCCTGGAAATAAAAAAGGTTCTAATCAAGAAAGGATTCATATTGCAATTGGAAGAAAATTCTCATGTTATGGACATAGGTGTGCATATATTATTCAACAGGTTTGAGGTGCTAAACAAGAAAGGACTATCTAGTTTGTTAGTCTTAAATGACAAGTTAATCACCTTGCCTAGTTACAACCAGAAATTAAAAACAATGGGAAAAGATAATTCAAAATTTTGCAGGCATACAAGGAAGAATCATTGGGAAAGCATTCCTGGAAACATTGCAGTTTAATTTGAACATTCAACATGAAATCAAACACAATTTTATCGCCAAACCCACTCTTTCTAAATACATAAAGATGGATGAAATTTATAGAAAATTACTCAAAATATCAATCCCAAGTAAAAGGATGTGGGAAAAACTGTGTGAATTACTTGAGTAACGAGGATTTCTATTTTTCATCAACAAGAAACAACAACTAATAAGAATTCAAAGGGACATATCATCAATAAATTCCATCAAATCAACATCAGAAATCTTAGCAGAGCTAAAGATTCCTATATTTTTGTAGTTAGAGATACAATTAGTTTATATTTCCCTAAAATATATCCTCATCATTTATGAAAGGATCCTTTGTAAATAAATATATAAATACTTATCCTTTCGAAGTATTGAGGGTTGATATTTTCATCCAAGAAAGCTACTTTGTATCATTCAAGAGGATCGACTAGTAATAGAAAAGGCTCTTTCACAAGATTCTCGTTTCAGACTGTTGGTGAAGTGCATATTTCTAAGTTCATGTTTTCTTTATATGTTTCCATTCTTACGTGTTTCTAATTCTAATTATTCAAAATAAGGTTAAATAACATAAGTTATTTCAATATAATTTGTTTCTGAATTTGAATGATTTTTATGTTTTCAACTAAAATTAAGTAAAATTAATTCTTAATTGCTCTCTTTACTTGATGGAATTCCTCTCACTTCTTCCTATTCATTTCATCCAAATTTACTAGAACCAAAGAATTTAACTATCTTTCCATATGAAGAAACTTTATAAAAGATGAAACAAATCCTTATTTTAAGAGACAGACCCCATAGCCCAATGGTAATTTAAGCCTTCAATTAGCCAAATATTTCAAACAAACAAAGAAATCTTGATATTTCATAACTAGCATAATATTCTAATCCAAACAAATCTAAATCTTACAGAGAGATATCTCTCTGAAGCTGGGAGGGATAGATCCCAGCTTCCAAAGTGGTTTTGTGGTTACCTCTATCCTTTCTTATACAACCTCTAGAAATTACAGAGTGATAACACTTCCTAAAGGAGTTTGATTTTCTCCAACTCCATAATTTGGTCCACTTTGCAAATTCCCTGGGGAAGTGCCGCCAAAAGTGGTTCTATTTTTAAAACCCCCATAATTTGGTCCATTTAAATATTCCCCTTAGATTATATGGATGAACATTTCAATGCCCTTACCTTATAGTAGGAGCCTTACCCTACTTGGTCGAGTGGTAGAGAGTAAAGGGATTACCCTTTGTTCGAGTAGAAGGGAGTCAATTTATGCCTCTTTTTTTTAAGAGACATATGCTAGTAAAATCATTCTTGATAGTCAATTGGTTCGAACCTATTTAATGATATTTCACACCACTATTCATTAGTGTGAAAATAGATCAAGGTTGGGGCCCAACAATATAGTAAAAATATCCTTCTTTTGGTCCACTTGCCGCCTACCCAGTAGAAACTAACCTTTATCATGATTTCCCACCTACATCAGTATGGGTTGGGGGCTAATAAAGGGGAGGGTGGGAAGAGTGCCATGCTGCTCAAAAGGTAAGTATTCTCCAACTGTTGATTAAAATTTCCCCCAAACTACCACCCAGTCAAACTAATGCATTAAGGGAGGGAAGGGTCTGGAACAAGCATTATTAGTTTAGTTAGTCTTTTAGAACTAATCTGGATTTTATTAGAACCCCAAGAATATCCTTGCTAGCCAGTATGGTTTTAAGAGCATACGAAGTGGCTAATGAGGTACCTACTAACCAATATCCTATTGAATCATAGGTGGTATGGAGAGCCATACAAAAATGTGTATTAATTAGTTTAGCCACATATATGAGTAGGAGGTATCTACTCACTAGTAACCATGTACGTGTGAGTTAAAAAACCCAGTAGGCAGCCTCTAATAGTAATCCGGTCAATGTTAGATATTTCGATTACAGTAGAATTATCTAGTATATGGCATACTTGTTGTGAAAGGGCTATAACCATAGAATTTTTCCTCTAGCATTGCACAAGTCTGAAAGAATCATTCTTGTTACTCATAGTTGATATAATTCTAGCTGAGTGTTGTTTCAGAGTCATGAGAGGATATTTGATGGGTTTTTATTGTGGGCCTTTGAATGAAGGTACTAAGGCAGTCTATGTTGTGTATTACTCTGTTACTCCCCCCAATGGCCTCAATGATCCATCTAGAATGCTTATATTCTCCAATGGATGGTAAAATATGGTGACCGTAGTGTTGATCATTCACACACCCCATCAAGGATGATTTTAAGGATGGAAATTTATTTTAAAATGTAGAAACCTTGGCGAATCTTACTAATCCTTCATATGTAAACTATAAATGTTTGGAAATATTTTTGTAAACATATTAAAATTTCTCAGTATTTTAGATAGTTTTTATAAAATTTTAGCAATTTTTAAGGTTAAATCATTTTATCCTATAGAATTTGGGCGAATCATTTTTAAAATAGTGAATCTCGTTTTTGAAAAGCCATGGAAAATTAGCCCATGAGAAAAATTTAGCCCCTAAAATCATCCCTGCACCCCACTCTCCCTTTCTATAGTTATAGTTTGGAGAGTAGGGCCACTGCTAAACTCTCATTGTGTGTAGTTGGAATCAGTTGAATAGGGAAACCAACTTAGTCAAACTCTAAAGCTACCATTTTTACAAGATCTATTGCACCTCCTCATCTAAGGCTTCCTTATATCATACATAATTGTTCTAACATTGTAACAACAACTCCCTCCCTATTTTGGTCTTAGTATAATGTAATGGATGGTAGGGAAAACTGGTACCTATCACAGATTATTGTGAATCCAATTACAACTGTTGCTATACCTCATATTTAGTCATCAAGGGAAAGTCTGGGATTTCCAAGGTAGGTACCCACATTGCTCGATGACGATTTGGTATGTGTGCCCAGGATCCAAGATCCACTCCCATTTGGTTGTCTATATAGACGTTCAAGACAAGATGGGGGTGGGTGGTTAGTCAGCTGAAACAAATCTGGAGCCAGAACCGCTAGAGGATTTCAGAGAAAAGACACCTGTAGATAGATGCAGCTTTAGGTAAGGCCACAAAGTGATATTTATGGTAAATCTAGCCATCCCAACCTTCCTTACATACATATAGGCAGGCGTAGCTATATTATATGGTGGAAAAATCCTTAAGTAGGCAATGAAGGCATCGAATGTAAAGGGAGGGAGGGAGTTAGGGTTGTTGGTTGAGATATCTATCAAATCATGCATTTATTAGGGACAAAGAAGAAAGACAATATCTATCCGACTAAGGCATGATGAGCCAAGTAAGAAGCAATGTGGAAATAAACTATCTAACCAACCACGCTTTGTCTGAACAAACGTAAGGCCCCAAGAAAGAAATAATCCACCCTGCCTACAAATAATTAGATGTGGATCTCTTGCAAGTTAGGATTGGATCAAAAGAAAGAGATATAATACACTTTTTTATCTGTATTAGTTGGGTGGGGGACAATTTACTGAGAAAAGAGAGAAATAGAAAAACATTGTTTCACGTAACAACGATGCATGTCCTTACTTTCACATACCGGGAAGGATTCTTGGAAGAAATAAAAAAAACTTGAAGCTATGTTGTTGTTGGATTACTCAGAGGGGGGGTGAATCAATAATAAAGATTTGTAATCATTTTTAACCATATAATGCAAGTGTTATATCAGTGTAGCATTATCACCCAATAATTGCAGAGTAAATAAATAATGAACAAATTAGCAATCATACACATACACAGTAGACCAGTGTGTTTACTTGGAAACCCAAAGCGGGAGAAAACCACATAATGATTTTTGTTATATGTCTTGAAGAATTAAATTCATTGGAAGCACCATATTCCTTTGTTTTCTAGCTACAACTGGAAGGAGGCTCTAACCCCTTATTTTCTTAGGCTACAACCTGAGGAAAGCTCCAACTCCCCTATTCTCTGGCTACAACTAGAAGGAGGCTACAACCCCCTAAGTTCTCTGGCTACAACCACCTATCCTTGCCCCATCCAACCTCCCTGAAATATAAGTAGAATGATGGAACCACTGTCACACTATCACTGTGAGTTATACCACTGGAAAACTGTGCCAACCTGTACCACTGACCTGCAACCAACCTGTACTACTGTCGTGCAATCAACTTGTACCTAAAATGAACATGTATCAACCAAAATACAACAGATACATGACATGTAGTTCTGAAACATGCATATGTACGCATCCTATCTGTTGTGCATATCACATATGTATGTGACCAAACTATTATGCAACCTATGTATGCCTTCTAAAAACTATGGTTTTCTTTCTTCTGAAAACTTCTAAACCTTTATAAATTCTTTCACATAGATCTGTTACATGTCACTGTATCGAGACTATATATGTACCTTGCGCATGCATCCTCATACATAACCTTTACCCAAAAAATCTATATCTCTCTCTAGTCATGTGACATAAGTGTGTGTAATCATGAACAAGTATAATAACCCTTACATGATCTAGACTTCAAACCATTTCTGATATTCAGCCTCTCAATACATCAACCAATACAATCTATCAACCATGTACCACAAAAATCCTTAGTCATATACCAAGAAATACAAGATGTGACTCAACTTTAACAAGAAGTATCAATGATAAATATACCAGCACTGTATTTTTGTAGATCTGACTTATACCGACACTGGAGAATCCTCAAATCCCCATAATAATTTCTCATGCATACATCAAAATATAAATATTCATAGAAATAAGACATACCTTTTGAACCAATGAATAAATATGATGTATCTGATCACTGTAGACCTTCCTAGGAGCTTGATCTCAGAATCTAGAACCTTTGCATCTTCATCTTCTCAATTTTCCATGGATTTACCCACATGTACGCATCCTAATACACTATCAGCCCGTGCACGCCTCATAAATTAAGGTTTTTTAGTATTCGCTGTAATTATGAAACTTTCATCATCAACCCTTCGTACTACCTCAAAATTTCGCAACTTCAGATGTATCAATGAGTACTTGCAATAAGCCTTACACAACAAAATATATTCAATATGTTCAAGTGTAATTAAATGAGAGAGCCTTGCCTCTTATTTATACTTTCATGTAACATCCCACTTTCCTTGTTTTAGGAATTTCTCCATTAACTTTATTATTTATATAATTTCTTTTGAAAACACTTTGACTTTCTAGGGCTTCTAGATTACTCATGAGGGTTCTCCAACTTCACATGGCCATAACTCTCTAACCGTGAGGATTTATGTGACGTTCCACAAACCATTGGAAATGGAATGACATGTACTATCCATATAGAATAGTATTACCTACAAATATATCAAAACTAATACCATTATCCATTAAACAAACTTGGGTCCATTACCCAAACCTTTGTTCTACGTAAATTTGCTACCAAAATTTCTTCAAGTGTTGACATCAATTAAAACCAACCCAATTAATCAATAATATCCCCCTTTGGCATTCATGAAAACAATCTGATGCAATATTGAAGTCATGTCATGCAATATTGAAGTCATATCACTCATGCTCCCCCTGGAACCATGTCTCTGCGCTCTGCATATGATAAATATCTAACCCTTTGTCATAAATGGCAAAGGTATATTTCCATCTGGGGCATCTCCCCCTAACTGAATTGTCCTTGGTGATACTCCTCCTAAATGAACTCTTCCTAAAAATGATCTCCCGACATGAAATGTCCTCTTTATGGTGCTTTGTCGTGTAAATCTAAGACCTATAATATAAGCATTCAAAATAATTCATTTTGGAGTAGAAATTACTTTGATTCTCTGGCAAAGATACTCAAAGGCTTCTCTTGGAAGCGATTTTGTAAAGATGTCTACTACTTGTTCTTGTGTTCCCACATATTCAACTCTTATTTTCTTCTCTGCACCCTGTTCCCATAGAATGTGATACTTTATTGGAATGTGCTTCATCTTGGAGTGCATCATCGGGTTCTTTGAGATACTAATGGCACTTGTATTATCACAATAGATTGGAATGGGCTCATCATACTTAAAATGTATATCTTTCAGAGTTTGTTTCATCCATAGAACCTGTGTACAACATGTTGCTGCTACAATATACTATGCCTCGACTATAGATAAGGACACTGATGATTGCTTCTTTCTTAACCATGATACTAAACACTCACCCAAGTAGAACGATTCTCCACTGGTTCTTCATCGGTCATCAATGAAACATGCACAATCTACATATGTGTAGGCAATAAGTGATAGATACTTTCCTTTTGGATACCATAATCCAAACTCTTATGTTCCTTTGAGATATGTAAATATCCTCTTCACTGCTAATACATGTGATTCCTTTGGTTCTGCTTGAAATAGTGCCACCTGTCCAACTGCGTGCATTACATCTGGTATGGATGTTGTCACATATAGTAAGATACCAATCATTGACCTGTATTTCCTTTGGTATGTAGACTTTGAATCATCATCTTTTCTCAACTTGCAACTGGTTTTCATAGGAGTGGTAACTGGTTTGAAATCTTCCATTCCGAACCTCTTTAGCATTTGTCTGATATACTTAGTTTGAGAAATAAAAATTCCTTGTTTTATTTGATGTATCTAAGGACCCAGAAAGAATCATAGTTATACAAGTAATGTTATTTCAAATTCATTCCGCATATCCTTTGCAAATTTCTGGCTTCACATGTCATGATTACTTCCAAAAATAATATCATCAACATAAACTTCAATTAACAAAATACTATCTCGAGTTACCTTGATGTAGAGGTTGTTGTCTGCACTTCCTTTTCTGAACCCTACCTGTTGTATATATTTATCTAGTCTAGAGTACCATGTTCTAAGATCTTGTTTTAGACCATACAAGGCCTTCTTCAATTTACATACATAATATACATTCTCTGACAACTGAAATCCTTCTGGTTTTTCAATGTAGAATTCTTCTTCAAGTTCCCCGTTTAGAAAATCCGATTTCACGTCCATATGATACACTTTAATATTCTTGGAGCATGCATAAGCTAGGATTAATTAGATTGCTTCCATTCTTGCAACTGGAGAAAATGTCTCTTCAAATTCGATTCCTTCAACCTCTGCATATCCTTTACAAACCAATTTATATTTGTTCCTTGTAACTTGTCCATCTTCATTCAATTTATTTATGAATACCCACTTTGTGCCAATCACATTCTTATTCTTTGGTATTGGACCCAATTCCCAAGTGTAATTCTTCTATATTTGATCCAATTCTTCATCCATGGCCTTATTCCAAAATTCATCCTAGCTGGCCTCTTCAAAAATGTTTGGTTCAATCGTAGATGAGAGTGTTAGGTGTGTTTCTTGTGGTGAAAGAATTCTTCTTCTAGTCTCAACTCTTGCATATTTGTTTACAATAATCTGATATGAAGGGTGATTCTTCTATACTCATTTTCTAGGTGTCTTTGGAGGAACTTGTTGAACTTTCTCTTCTACTTCTGTCTGATCCTTTTAATCTTCCCCTTCTACTTTTTTTTCGTCTTCTACTTCATCTTCGTAAAGTTGTTCCATTGATTCATTTTCTTCTTCCTTTAATTGTCATCCACCTATTTCATCAATTGTTACATTGATGGTTTCCACAACTTTTTTGAAGATCAAATTGTAACACTTGTATGCTTTCCTTGTACTTGAGTAACCAAAAAGTACTCCTTTGTCCACATGAGAGTCAAAATTTCCCATTTTACCATATTCTCTTTTGATGTAGAATTTGCTTGTCTTCCTTTCCATAGCTCTTAGGGAGTTTTGTTAGTGGTGTTTCTAAGCATTACTCTGTTTTGAATGTGAACCATTATATGCATTGCATGTGTCCAACATATACTTGTCAATTTGGAATCCATTAACATTGTTCGAGCCATTTACTGTATTGTCCTATTCTTTCTTTCAGCAACTCCATTTTGTTGAGGTTTCATAACAAAGAAGAATTTCCTTTTTATTCCGAGCCTGCTGCAGTAGTCCATAAATTCCTTTGAAGTTAACTCTCCTCCATTATCATATCTCAAACCTTTTATTTTTGAATCCATTTCATTTTCAACAATTTCCTTGTAGACCTTGAAGTTTTCAAAAGCTTCTGACTTATTCCTGAGAAAAAAAAGTGCAGACATTCTTGTATAATCATCAACTAATAACATAAAGTATTTCTCACCTTTTAAAACCTTTGTTTTAGTTGGTCCATCTATATCAATATGCACAATTTCCACTGGTCTTGTTGTTGAATATTCTTTTGATTTAAATGTGGTCTTTGTTTGTTTTCCTTGTTGACAATGCTTGCATAAAGTATTGGTTGGTTTTGTAATACTGGGCATTTCTCTAACTGCTTCCTTTTTACTGACTTTGACAAGGTTATCAAAGTGTATGCGACCCATTCTTTTGTTCCATAGACAACTTTCATCTTCCTTTCCTAGAAAACACTTTTCATTTTAAGTTTCACTTAGTACATATATGTTTCTTGAAGTTCTTGCATCTATTGCAATCAATTGTCCTGAACCTTCTTTTCTTATCTCGCACTTTTTTGAGTCAAAAGTAACTTTATGACCTTGGTCACACATTTGACTCACACTTAGAAGATTATGTTTCATAAATTCTATTAGTAGAACACTTTCTTCCTTGGTATTCTTGTTTCCAATTACGACTGTGCCTTTTCGAATGATTTTAATTGAATCATCATTTTTGAAGGAGACTGATCCATCTTTCCTTTCTTAATGTAAGAAACTTGTCTTTATCACCTGTCATGTGTTTTGAGCAGCCACTGTCAACATAACAACCACGTGTATTGTTCTTAGATTGTAGAGAAAGTGTGCATTCTTCATTGCTATACTGATTCTTCTTTCTTATCCATGTTCTCTTCTGAGGTTCCAGTCTGTGACTGTTGTTGTTTTGTTGTTGTTCTATAGGAGGAACTATCATTTTGCAATCTTTTTCCATGTGTCCAAAGTTGTTACACTTTCATTATTCAACTTCAGTGCTCAATGATTCAAACGTGTTGTAAATTCTTCTCTGTGTTTCACTGGGCCTTCTTGGATAACCCTTTTGTGTATGACTTTCAAAGTTGTTTATGTTCCTATTGTTAGCTATGAAATTCATAGCTTTATGTACAAAATTATTACATGCCTAAAATAAACCAAAAAATATAGTTTGATACCTGGTATTTGAAGATCTTATGAAAGGAGTTGATATTCTGAATCATTCTTCTTCCTGAGGCCTATCTGTCAGTCGTTGATTCTGAAATATGAATCTTCTCGGTGGAGGAGTGTCCCTGTAATCTTCATTGTAGGAGGGGGAAACCTCTTTATGTCCACATAAATGTACAATTACAAGATGATTCCAAATGAAAATGTCTCCTTGGTATATATAGGAGACTAGTAGGTATAATTACAACTAATGGAATAAAACCAACATAAATAAAATAACATTACTAATGTAATATGCCTCAATTAAGGGGTAATTAACCCTTATTTAGGGCTTAACATGCCCCTCCTCTTGAGACAAGTGTTTTCCGCAATGCTTGAGTAACTCTGGATGCTTTTGTTTATAAGACTCATCTTCCCAAGTGGAATCTCAAGCCGATAGTTTCCTCCATCTAATGAGATACTCTGAAATGGATCTATCCTTAGCTAGTGAATTCTTGTGTCAGTGATGGCTTCAGGCTCTAATATGATTTTTCCTTCCTCGTCAATTTCTGGAAATATAGTTTGAACTGGGATCTTGTCACCTATAACCTTCTTTAAGCATGAAACAGCGAAAACTGGGTGTACTTGTGAAGATGCAGGCAACTCCAATTTGTATGCCATAGTATCAATATTTTGCAACACCTTATAATGGCCATAGTAATTTGGTGATAATTTATTATCCTTCTTGGATTTCTTGAGGGACATCTATTTGTATGGTTGTAGTCTTAAAAACACCCAATCTCCCACTTCAAAACTTATTTCACTACGATGCTGATATGCTTGTTGTTTCATGCGATTATGTGTCATGGTTAGGTTGTCCTTTAATATTTGAAAAACTTGTTGTCGATGCTCGATGTGATCTTCCACTGCTTGAACCTTAGATTTTTCTTTTAGAGAATAAGTGATGGAAGGAGGGTGGTATCCATAGAGTGCCATAGATGGTGCCATTTTTGTTGCAGTATGAAAGGAAGTGTTATACCACCATTCTGCCAAGGGTAACCATTTGAACCATTGTGTTTGTTTATCAGAGACAAAGCAACAAAGGTATCATTCTAAACATTTGTTCACTATCTTGGTTTGTCCATCAAATTGAGGATGATAGGATGAGCTATGAGCCAATTGAGTACCCAAAAAAGAAAATAATTCTGTCCAAAAATGTCCAGTGAAGATGGGATATCTATCACTTACAATCATCTTGGGGCTGCCATATAGCTTTTGAACTACCTCCATGAATGTGGTGGCAGCTATACTGGCTTTGAAGGGATGAGAGATTGAACAAAAGTGTG
>JASDQU010227383.1:17263-28008 GCA_032191745.1 Picea mariana | reverse complement strand
ACCCTACAATGTTATTATTACTTTGGCTATAAAATTGTATAGGATACCAGAGGTAGTGTCGTCTACTGCTATTTCTTTAATCTCGACTAAGCAATGCAGTAAGGTCATTTCATAGACCGAGAAATTCATCTTATTTTTTATTAGTGCTCATATTAAGAAGAAGGTAGTTGCCACATATGTGACCTCTAAACAGAGCCTCTCTTTGTAACAGAAGAAATTTGATGGGATTGTGGAAGACTACACATACATGTTCTCCTCACCCATCGGGGTACCGACACACTACCAAGTCAAGCATCCAATTGATATAACTCTCAATGCACCTCTACCTAATGGACCAATTTATCATTGCTCACTGATATAAAATGAAAAAATCAAGCGTGATATCCAAGAGTTGCTTCAAAAGGGGAACAACGTACCCAGTTCCTCCCCTTGTAGAAGCCCGATTATACTGGTGCATAAGAAAGACTGGACCTGGCATATCTACATTGATTACAAAGAAATAAACAAAATCACAGTTAGGAACCGGTACCCAATTCCTTGAATTGATTAAATTCCTTGACCAACTCAAGGGCTCCAAGTTCTTCAACAAGATTGACATAGATTCTGGCTACCACCAGGTTCCCATTGAACCAACTGATGTATGGAAGACAACTTTCAAATCTAAATAAGGTCTCTTTGAATGGTTGGTCATGCCCTTTAGCCTAAAAAATGCACCAACAACTTTCATGAGATTGATGGATGATGTATTGATTCCCTTCACCAACTCTTTTGTGGTGGTATATCTGGATGACATCCTCATCTTCAACAAAAGTTGGGAGGAGCACATGCAGCATATTCAACATGTTTTGAGCACTCCACGACAACACAAGATATATTCCAACTTGGAAAAATGATTCTTTAGAATGAACAGTGTCCAATACTTGGGCTAAATTGTAGATGAACATGGGGTACATGTGGATCCATCTAATATCCAAGTCATTCATGACTAGCCAGCCTCAACCACACTAACCGATCTTCGGAGCTTCTTGGGACTTGCCAACTTCTACTTTCGGTTCATGTTGGGATTATACCATATTTAATGGGCCCGAAGGGAGGTGGAAAGGAAAATTTAGTATTGGGGAAGGCACAACAATGAGCATTTGATAATCTGAAGCATCGCTTGTGCTCAGCTCTAGTAATCTCCTTACCTGATCTGCAACAACCATTCGAGATTGATATTGATGCATATGACTATGTTGTAGGTGCAGTTCTCAATCAAAACAGTCATCCAGTAGCATACCATAGTGAGACACTCTCAGATATTGTCCAAAAACACCCCACCTATGGAAAAGAAATGTATTCCATTGTACAAGCATGTCGTCAATGGAAACATTACATTATGGGATAGGAGACAATCATCCACACTGAGCACAAGCCTCTAAAGTTCATATAGATGCAAGGGAAGTTGTAGAACAACCACCATCATAAGTGGTCCACATACCTACAAAACTTCCATCTCAACATCAAGTATAAGACAGGGAGCACAAATCATGTCGTTGACTACCTCAGTCGACCTCCCATGGTTGTGCTCACCGCCATTCTCCATTCATGTGGTAATGAGGCATCTGAGTAGCCCTAACTTTATCAACAAGATTCTGGCTTCGCTACCACCTATCATCTCTTTGGTACATAGGAGAATGTCATCAATTTTCACATTCAAGACAAACTGTTATGCCATCTGGGCCACCTCTATGTTCCTACAAGAGAGCATGAAAATATGATTTGGAAATCTCACTACAGTTGGATGGAAAGACATTTTAGCATGGAGAAAACTATGGTCATTCTANAATGTGAAAATTGATGACATTCTCCTATGTACCAAAGAGATGATAGGAGAATGTCATCAATTTTCACATTCAAGACAAACTGTTATGCCATCTGGGCCACCTCTATGTTCCTACAAGAGAGCATGAAAATATGATTTGGAAATCTCACTACAGTTGGATGGAAAGACATTTTAGCATGGAGAAAACTATGGTCATTCTACAAAAAAAAAATTATTGGCCAAAACTTTGACAGGACATCATCAAGTATATCATATTTTTCACTTATTGTACCATTGCCAAGCCATCCATCAAGAAGCAAGGCTTATATAACCCTCTTCCTACTCCCAAGAGGCCTCGGGAATCCATCTCGATGGATTATATGTCTATCCTTTCATCCGCCAAGAAAGGAAATGATTGTGCATTTGTGGTGGTTGATCAGTTTTCAAAGATGGCCATTCTCATAGCCTGCAAGAAGAGAATCACAACAACATATACTGCAAATATCTTCTTCGAACGATTATGGGTCCATTTTGGGATACCACATACCATCATCTCTGATCGATACAAAATGTTCCTCAACACATTTTGGTCAAGTCTCTTGACACTGTTGGACACCAAGCAATCTAAATCCACTACTTTTCACCCCCAAATTGATGGCTAGACAAAGGTTGTCAATCAAATTATTTTTGTTCGCAAAGAGGTAGACCCAGGATTCAACACTTCAACAACACACCAAAAAAACCCTAACTACCAACCCTTTCAGCAACACCTGCAAGGAAGGAAAAGTCACACCTGAGGTAGAGGTAGGGGGGTTACATGACTCAGATGTCTATAACCAAGCTGGGACATAGATCTATGATTACAACACTTTGCAGAGTATTCTATAAACACTTTCAATATAATAATAGTTAACTCATTATCTTCATTAACATCGCAGAACAAACCCTAATTTAGATCGGTGCAATAATGGTAAAGATTAAGTACTTAAACCACTTAACACATAGAAACGAGTTAGATATAGCATTCATTCATAAAGCACAATTAAGCACTGAGCATTATCAGATATATTCATCTTACATAATAAAAAATAACTAAGAAGATAAATGACAAACACACATAGAACAAAGTACATCAGAGACACAAGATATACGTGGTTCACCCCAATGTGGGGCTACGCCCACTAAATTCCTAGTCTTATTTATTATTCTTTTGAATCTCTTACATTCATGTTCTCCTGTGCATTAAGACACAGAGCTAATCTTCATAGAGGACAGGATATCTGTGCACTGAGCAATAGATCCTCCTTCCCAAAACTAGGTCACTGCACAAATCCCACTTCTCTGTCAAGAACGAAGCATTACATACACATTTTGTTGCACTAAGCAACCCAAAACTACTTTCACTTAGCCTTGCAAGGCACATAGACTTCCTTCTACTACTACTCATCCTTACAATCTTATTCGTATTTATACTTTTACAATAAGGCCTAAACATGGGAGAACCCATGGGAAGACATCCCATAACCCTTTACAAAAACCCTAGGAACCCCTTGCTGGGTCCACAAAGCCCACAAAATAAGTGAGATCCATGATCTCAGCTCTTCCTAGGCACTCCTTCCTTGATCACGGTGTCAAATTCCAAAAGATGGCCATTACTGACCAAGATTTCTTCAAAACTTGGTCGAGGTCCAACAATTGCACACATCCTACACATGTAAAGCTCCAAGCATCCACGTACATGGGATGAGAGTCTTACCTATGTTAAACAAAACTACAATAGATCTCTCCATAGTTCCACTAACCATATCCCATTTTAGGTGGGGTTGGGATTCCAACCCTTGGGTGTCATTGATGTTTCACTACCTCTTGCAACCACACAGGAAGAATGTTCCCATGTTCAGTATGAGGCCAAGAAAGCCACCATATTCATTAAGTGGATTCAACACATCTTCCAAGAATTCCATGAGATTTTGTAGAAATCCAATACTAAGCACACCCATCGCCATGATCAACACTGAGTACCGCACCAGTTTGAGGTGGGAGACAAGGTTTGGTTACATTTTCACCATAGGAAGCTCCACCCACATTTCTATGGGCCTTTCACTATCACAAAGGTTGTGGGTAGCAACGATTTTGTGCTCAGCACTCCACCCTTCCTTGGATTGCACCCAATGTTCAATGTAAACCTCCTTCAACCATATTTTACACCATTATTGGACACTTCAGAGATCAAAAAACAATTGGCACCAACAAAGCTCAATCCTAACTGCATGGAATATGCATCCACTGATCAGATAGTGGACACACAGGTCAAGGGAACTCACCAGCAGAGGATCCAACTTTATCAGGTTGTCAAAGTAGGGAAACGCCTACACCAAGGAAAGTGGCTCACCCGGGGGAAAATTTAGTACAAGTTTCCTCACCTTATAGGGGCACTCAACGCAATGGAAACCATTTCTTCCTAAGGGGGTAGGATTGATCCAAGTGGATATTGGTGGCCACCCACCTATTCCAAATGGATCTTATTGAAAATTTTTAGTTCAACACATTCTTGTGTACTTCTTTGTAATTGTGAGTTCTACACTTCCAGGGCTATCTTAATCCATACACATCTTCTAGGTGGAGGATGATGGCCACCCACGTAATCCAACTGGATTATTTTGGAAGTTTTCATGTCATCACATCTTTATGTACTTCCATGGTCGTTTTGGGGCCCTAAACAATTTTTTTTTTGGCTTGCCATAAACAAATTCTAGACAAAGTTAGAGTTTGACGACATAATGTGTAGTTCTCGAAAGACATTTCCAATGGGCTATCACATGCCTAAAACATAGTTCGTGTGCAAAATTTACGATCTAGGGAAGTTGAGGTACCAACTTACCCATCAGGGACCACATAACTTTTGGTGTTTCATCTCCTAGGGTTAGGGTTTTGGATGTATAGGGATTTGGAATTCATGAGTAATGTTAAAAGGACCTTTAGAGCTTCATTATATTCATTCAACTCATATGGATGTGCATAACANGTTGTTTTCAGTTCTGCAATTTTACAATTCCATCATATTTTATTTATTCAATAGAAGTTATTGTTCACTCAAGATTTTTTATTGTTCTCCACATATCTATTTTATTATATTCATTATATTATTCACTTCATTCTACTCATAAATCCATATTGGCATGGTACCTATATCAGAGTGTATGGTGCCACTACACCTCCTCATATTCTCCCGTGGTTTGTACCAAATAAACTAGTACTCCAAGAAGTTACATTTTAGACAATAATATATGGAGTAGGGTGGATTCTCTATTGGGGGAAGAAAGAAATATGGATGCCACTTCCATTGTACATTGGGATCTACTTGTTTTCCAACACCAAGAAAAAATTGATGAAGTAGATATCTTACTCGCATAAAAAATTTGCAAGGAAAGATTTATAAGACACAACCCTAAAGGAATTGTAAGAGAACATTTCAATCAATTGGACTTGCCTTGGCATTACACAAAAAATGTTTGGAATGAAGAAGAAGTGAATCAAAATGCACAAACCTACAATGATGTTATCCTACAGATACGATATCATCCTATATGAATGATTGTAGATTAAGAAAGAGAAAAAGAAGAATCCCTAAAAAAGGTAGCAGAAGGAGCATTAGGAAGATCATCCCCCACCTCTACCTCTATACCAACAAAAGGAGAATAAGAAACACCATCAAAAAGGAAAAGAATAACCAAAGAAAATATTCACAAGAAAAAGAATGATGCTACCAAGAAAAAGTGAAAGTTGGAAGCAGAGAAAGCCAAGGCTAAGGTAGAAGAAAAAGAAAAAACACAAAATGATATTGAGCATAAAGAGGTAGAAGTAAACGTATCACTGGAAGCAAGATAAGTTGTAGAAAAATAATCCAAGGAAGTGGATGATGAAGAGATATTAAATAAAATCACTGAGATGCAAAATGATGCCACTCAACCAATGGATATTAATATCCAAGAAGTGTCAACAAAATACACCAGCACATAGGCAGACACCATTCAAAAATATAGGACTGGGGTTTTGGGATCCTTTCTAGCCAAGTAAAGTCCAAAATTTGAGAAGCTTCACTTATGAAAACAAGACTAGGAATATCGTGTAAGAACAAGTGAAGAAAGTTCCAACAACTCAATGGATTCCAGTCTCGGTCCCAACACAAGCTCCCATAATAGGGAAAGTTAGGGAAGATCCCATATCTACTGCTACAACTTGTATCACATTCATGAGAACAAATGAGTATAACATTAGGAGGCTATGTCATCAAAATTGGGAGAAAGAGGAAATAATTAGGGCGCTGTAAGAAATACTCCAGCAAGTGAAAACCAATGAAATAAGCATGCATAGTTTCAAATCCAATGTTGAGAAGGTTAGGAAAGAATTGGAAAAGGCCATTATAGATATGCTTACTTGTTGGCACAGGTCTATGTTGAGAGAAGAGTCAATTTTGGAGAAAAGGTCAAGAACAACATCGAAAATGAGGCAGATTGGACCAAGGATAGCACACCATATTTTGAGGAAAAGCAACATGCACGACAAGATTTGCGGAAATCCAGTGAATATGTGGAAAAACCTAGCAATGTTAGGGTTAGGGTTTTGGGATTCATATTGTGAGGGTTTAACCCATTTTTGGAATATAAATAAGGGGTATGAGGTATATTAGAGGATTATTAGAAGTCTATCTATCCTTTTTTGTAAAATATTTGAGTACTTGGAGCATCTTCTTGGAGTTAAAGTCTATTTTGAGAGTTGTGGAGCTCATATGAAGTTAATCTGGAGATGTAGTTGAGCGTCAGGTCACACAATGTGGAGCTTGGTTCAATCCTGGTCTGCCTCACTACTCTCTAGTATCTTATGATGTAATGCACACATAGCCTTTTGATGATGAAGAAGGAATAAAAGAAGATATTTGTGGATGTAACCCCAGGGGGGTGAACCACGGTAAAACTCTGTGTGCAATGTGTTTGAATGTTTTACTATTTCTACAGTTATTATTGAATGGTTAGATATGAATGAATGGTTTTACTTATAGAGTGCCATAGAATAGATATGCAGAACGAATGTTATGAATGAATGAATGGACCTGATGAATATTCTAATAGAGTGTATGGCTAAGTAGAAATAAGAGTAGTAAGGACAACTCCAATCCCTTCCATGACTACAGACACTTGCATCCTATAGTCACCCATAATGCATCTCGGGTGAGACTTCATTGTGAACTCGGTGGGTGGTGTATCCTTCTGGTTTACCAAAAGGGTCGATGGTGATAAAGGTTTTGTTGGAGAACTAAGGTAGAACCCGGGTTAGCTGATATGTCCAACAAATGGTTTTGTTGCTAGCTAGATCCAAGAAGGATATCTAGAAAGGGTTAGTGAAGAAGATGCAGTGGTAAAAAGGGATGTTTAGGCCATGGAATCATACGAAGAAAGATATTGAAAGATGGTTGGAGAAAAATAAGTTGGACTTCATGCATAAAGCTAATAAGGGTTCCAGGTATACACCGTGCCAATACCTACAGATGTATGTGTTTACAGATTTACATGAAGCATATTTCTATTTATTTCCATAGTTATTACAAGAGTGGTTGTTAGGGTTAAAATATACCCATTTGAATAATAAGAATAGACCAGTAGTGTGGACTGCTGAAAATATCACGCAGTTGGAAAGACATAATAATAAATTCATGCACACAATGGATTTTTGGTTAGAAAAAATTACTTCGGGGTTTATCACTGATTTTGAAGTAGATACAACAAAGTCATACACTGTTGCAAAGAAATATTTCTTGAAGGGACCCAGAGGGAGGTACATCATGTCACTTTTCATGTTGATCAAGATCCTATTACATGATAAAGGCATGATGACCATGGAATTAGACAACTAGATAACTATGTGCGCATGGGGGAGTTGGGGAAAGCGCTAAGGAATATCTGAGAGATGGAGAAGGCTATGGAGAGTAGTAAGAAGAAGGAGTAAATGGACCCCATTATGATGTATGATGAACAAACTAGGGAAATCATGAGGAATGTAGGTGTGACGCGCAACAACCGACCCTACTTGTAAAAGATGAATAATAAAAAGAGGGAAGTAGTCAAGAAAGAGTGCTTGGAAAGTGATGAGGAAGAGCTATAGGATATTCTCACCACGAGGAAAATTAAGGATATATTGTGCACCACATATGAGAAGAAAACCAAAGGTCCTAGTTCTGGTGCATAAGCAATCCCTCCATTCTATATCCGAATTAGTGTGGAACTCACAATCCCATGCGTGACTAACACAACTGAAGAAGAAAAAGAAGTTAACCAACAAGTGATTAGTGGTAGAAGAGTTTTTACAGGACATGGGTTCAGTAACAAAAGTGTAAGTTTAACAAGTAGCAGTTCAGTATCTACACCTGGTAGTTCAACAAATTTAACAATGGAAGTACAAGACCCAACAATCAGGTTACCATAGTTCTGAGGGGATAGGTTAGATGACCCATAAAAACATGTGTTCATGTGTGATAAGATACGTGAAGAAAATAATATTATAGATGAGTATACAAAGGTTTCACAGCTGTAAATGAAATTTAGAGACCGCCCATTATATTGGTACATGGGTCTCTCAAAAAATAATCCAACAAGAACGCCTACCACTATATGAGATGTGAAGAGGCAGTTAATAAATGAATTTCAGAAGCCAAGTTCAGAAGACCAGTTTATGAATGAAATGATAGAGATCAAGTAGAAAATAGTAGAATCAATTTGGGAAGTGGATTAGAAATTCAAGAGGATAAAAGGTAAGTTAAAGTATGTTATTATTGATACACAACATAGATATTGTTTTTTTAATTCTTAGTTTCCACACTTGAAGTACCCTTTGAGACAACAAAAATTACAAAGTCAGGGTGAGGCTCTACAGAAAGCCTTACAACTAGAGGAAAAGTAGTACAAGAATACAAATCAAGCTATGTAAGAGATAAAGTAAGATATGAAGAACTTAACATTATACTTGAATCAAAATAAAGGAAAGGAGAAACGAGAAGATTTCTGGTGTACAATGTGTAGGGAAGAAGGCCATCACAAGAATGAGTGTCCATTATTTGCACAGTATATTGGAGTGGGTATGCTAAACCATTTAGAATAAGTAGGAACATTATGTGAGATTTGAAAAACACATGGGCATGATCCTTATCATTTCCCCCTGATGGAGAAGTACCAAACAGTGTCGAAGAGTACATTTTGTAACTTTTGTAAGTCACTTTCACACGAAGACAAGGACTGTAGAACCTTGGAGATGATGAAAGAAATGATTACAAATACATATAGGGTGAAGGATGAACATGTAATAGGACAAACACTGTATCAGTCAGAGTATAATATTGCATAGCATCCATAGTACAATCCCACGTAGAAGTTTGCAGCACAACCATAGTATAATACACAACAATTTCAAGGGAAGCAACAATATAATCATGCACAACAGTGCACAACACCACCACAGTACAATAACGTGAAACCACTGTATAATCAAGGACCACAATATAACACATCATGTGGACATAATCATGGAAAAATGAGAGGATTAATCGGAGGAGGCCATGGACGAAGAGGATTTGGAGGAGGTCGAGGAGCAATTGCTTGTCATAACTATCAAAAACTAAGGAACTATGAAAAATAATTCCCACAACCATTGAGTACATGTATGTATTGTTGCGTAGAAAACCATGAAATAGAAGATTGTCCAACATTGTTGGTAAAGATACAGGACAAGAGGAATCATACTAATCAAAACATGCATTTGATCCAGGTGGAAAATAGAGAAGAAGATGAAAATAAGACTAACATAATTACTAGACATGGAGCTAAGATAGGAGAAGATTGTTGGTTGTGGAGCCTGATTATCTTCCTGATTCAGAGGTATTTTCCTTTCAGTCGTGTTTATATCCCATGAAGTATTTACACACTGGAAGTATGTACACTCTTCCACGCAAGGGAGTGCAGAGGGGGGGTACCCCCTCTGCGGGGTCCGGGGGGGATATTCCCCTGGCTGGGGCGTCTGGGGGCAAGTAGGCCCCCAATGGGGGTTCAAGGGCAGCGTCCCCCAATGGGGATTCTGGGGCAAAGCTCTCAAAGGAAAAATTGGCTTGTAAATGTATATTGTAATTTCATTGTAAATTTGGACCGTTCATTATAAGGTTGCAGATCTAACGATAGAGATTATGTTAGGGTTTTTTTCCCTAGAAGGAAACCCTCTTTTATGAGGGAAATGTATTGTGGATATGGTTGATGGTAAATATTGTATTCTGAGATAGGATACTGTGAGAGAAAGAAGAGGAAGTTACAATGGTTTTGCTGTAGGTTGTATCCCTTCATATGTTGGATAATAATAAAGGAAGGACCTGACAATTTCTCTGGTGGACGTAGCCCACACTGGGTGAACCACATAAATCTATGTCTCTATTGTATTTTGTATATTATGTGTTTTGTTTCCTCGTTTGTTTTATTTTATTGCTCCACGGTCCTTCTTTTCTAACAACTGGTATCAGAGAGAAAAGTAAGTCGCAAGAAAAGAGGGTTCCTGGTTCGAGTGGGAGCAATGTCGGAAGATGGAAAGTTTAGGGTCGAGAAATTTAACGGACAAAACTACCAGTTATGGAAGATGCATATGGAAGACTATTTATATCAGAAGGATCTATTCCTACCATTGGGCGGAATAACAAATAAGTCGGCAGCTACGAAGGACGAAGAATGGGAGATTATTGACAAAAAACCTCTAGGAATGATACGACTGAGCCTGGCAGTGTCGATGGCTTTCAATATTTCCAAATAAAAGACAATGAAGGGTTTGATGGACACATTGTCTGAATTGTATGAAAAAACCTCGGCATCCAATAAGGTATTTCTAATGAAGAGATTATTTAATATGAATATGT
>JASDQU010227383.1:2038-17163 GCA_032191745.1 Picea mariana | reverse complement strand
ATTATCCTCCTTGGAAGATGGATATTTGAAGTTGGAAAAGATACACACTATCCAGAATACTGTAGACATGTTAACAAAGGGAGTAACCAGGGAGAAACTGAGTTCCTGCTCAGTTTCAGTTGGTCTTCAAGAATGAAGATGAAGATGAGAAATTTTCCAGGTCCAAGAAGGTTTAGAGTCCAACATATACAACAGCGGTGGAGTTGTTGAGATTAGTCTCCAAGTGGGAGATTGTTGGTTGTGGAGCCTGATTATCTTCCTGATTCAGAGGTCTTTTCCTTTTAGCCATGTTTATACCCCATGAAGTATTTACACCCTAGAAGTATGTACACTCTTCCACATAGGGGAGTGTAGAGAGGGGGTACCCCCTCTGCGGGGTCCGAGGGGGCTATCCCACTAGCTAGGGGCAAGGGGGCCCCAGCGAGGGTTTGGGGGCGAAGCCCCCGAAGGAAAAATTGCCTTGTAAATGTATATTGTAATTTCATTGTAAATATAGATCATTCATTATAAGGTCTCATATCTAACGATAGAGATTATTTTAGGGTTTGTTTCCCTAGAAGGCAACCCTCTTTTATGAGGGAAATGTATTGCGGCTATGGTTGATGGTGAATATTGTATTTTGAGATCGAAGACTATGAGAGAAAGAAGAGGAATTTATAGTGGGTTTTTTGTAGGTTGTATCCCTTCATATGATGGATAATTGATCTAGGTGGATATCAGTGGCCACCCACCTTTTCCAACTGGCTCAAAACAACTTTCTGGCAATTTTGGCAATTTACTATTTTTAGCAGGTTTTAACTTCCGGGGCCATTTTGAGGGCCTAAATGAGGGTTTTTTGAGATCAAGATTCTCAATGATATTTAAAAGTATTATTGAGCCCTTGAAATGAACATCCTTTAAGATACCTTTCCAATGAGCTATTATACGCCTAAAACATAAATCGTATGCAAAAGTTACGACCTCGAGAAGTTGATTTACTAACTTACCCAAACAGGGCCCACATGAATTTTGGTGCTTCATCTCCTAGGGTTAGGTTTTTGGATGTCTAGGGTTTTTGGCATTCCTGTTTATTGTAAAAATGCCTTCAGAGCCTCATTGTAATCATCTTCTTCCGAATGCGAGTAGTCGTCACATCTCTTCTCAGAGATAAGCTTCCACCATTCTAGCGAGTCTTTCACTCTGTATTTTTACAGTCTCTGTACATTTCTTTCATTAATAGAAATCGTGTATTACTATATATATGTGTTTATGGTTTCATCTCTGATACATTTATGTTATATTATTGAATATATGCGATATCTCTCTTCATTTATTTATTATATCTCCGCTCTTATTTCGTGCCAAAAATAATCCAGATCAATGGTATCAGAGCAGGCTGGTCTTGATTGTTTTTTCAGTGCATGGCCCCGTCAAGGTCCAAGTATAGAAATTTGGGTCTCAAGCTTGTCTCTCTTGAAGACAATCTCTCTCACACACCCAAGAAACCTTCAATGGTGAAAGAAAATAAAAACGATGGAGTAGATGATCCTATCAATCTGTTGCTTGAGCAAGATCTCACGCGACAAAGGGATGAAATGATAGAGAATTTTTCCCACATCCTTCAATGCCTGCCAATATCAGCAGGTGAATCTTCATTAAGCAGCCACTTTGAAGGCACCTCACCTTTCAAGGTACAAGTTAACTTTGATATTCCTATATTTGAAGGACAAACAGATGCAGAAGCCCTAGAAAAATGGTTAACTCTGCTAGAAGGCTATTTCTCTGTTCACAATTTTTCCAACAAAGAAAAGATCACCTTCGCACTCCTGAAATCTCTCCCTCATGTCAAACATTGGTGGGAAACTTACTGGAAGAAAATTTCCACAGAGGAGTCTGGAATATATGGGCTGATCCCACTTGGGATTTTTTTGTGGATGCAGTAAAGGAACAATATTACCCTATTGGCAACTATGAAGACCAGTACATGAGATGGACCACACTGCGGCAAGAGAGGGGCCAAGCAGTTCCATAGTTCACCAATACCTTCCATACCTTGCACACCAATATGGGTATCAAAGACTCTAAGTGACATTTGGTTTTGAAATACCGTGGGGCTCTACACAGATACATCCAGACTGAAATGGATTTTCTGTACATCTCATCACTCGATGCTGCTTATCGATATGCTATTAAAATTGAGAAGAAATTTAAAAACCAGAACAAACGGGAGTTTGGGTATGCAAATATGCAACAACCAAAGTATGAAAAAGATGACCCTAACAAACAATTTCCTGAAAACCAGTCCAAGACATAGGAAAAGAAGGGTCACGGGAAGACAAAGAAGGACACCGGAAAATGGTGCGAGTTCCACAAAATCCCCTGGCACAAAACCGATGAATGTCACTCAAAACAGTCATTAGTGGCCGATATCAATGACAAAGAGCCAAACCCTAATTCAGAATCCGATTATGAAAATAATGGTAAGGAATAGATCATTGACGTGGACCCCACTGCTATTGTCGCTACTGCAACAATTCAACCAGAAGAACCAACAGATCCTAAAGAGGGGCAGTTCCTTTTTCATTCATAGATGTGGGTGAAGGGGACCCCGTTGCATTTTATTGTTGATAGCAGAAGCCAGAAGAACCTCATCTCACTAGAGTTCATCAAACAATTGGGATTGTCAACAACACCACACCCGTAGCCACACAACATTGGGTGGCTTCACCAAGGTAGAGATCTTTGTGTCACCCAATAGTGTTGATTATCATACGACATCCAACCCTTCAAGGATGAGGTATTATGTGACGTTTCCCCACTGGATGTCTGTGATGTTCTCTTGGGCCAACCATATATGTGAAGATGCCATGTTGTTTATGAGTCTCAACCCCATAGTGTCATTGTTACTTTGGGGGGTCATCTCTAAAGAATACCAGAGGTAGTTCCAACTACTGTTCCACCTAAAAAGTGTCACAATATAGTATCTCATACTGCAAAATTCATCTTCTTCACAATCTGTTCAAAAGGAGAACAAAAGGACACTGCAACCACTACAGCCTTGCCCCAAGCACCTTCTATCCAACAGAAGCAAGTTGAAAAGGTTGCAGCAAAGTGAAAAGATTCCTTATGCACACTGTCCTCTCATGTATCTTGACTTGTTGAACAGCCTCAACCTCAAAAAGTGTGTGATAGACGTCCACAAACTGAGCAGCGTGACGTCTCCAACAAGACAAGCAACTCACGAAGATGCAGATTCAACTAACGCTTTTCCTTCTCCCCCCGGAACTCAACGTAATTGATACCATTGCTTCCTAATGAGGGAGTATTTATCTAGGTGGATATCGGTGGCCACTCACCTTTTCCAACTGGCTCAAAACAACTTTCTGGCAATAATGGCAATTTACTATTTTTAGCAAGGTTTGACTTCTGGGGCCATTTTGAGGGCCTAAATGAAGGTTTTTTGAGATCAAGCTTCTCAATGATTGACAAAGGTATGATTGATCCCCTCAAATGAATCTCCTCGACGATACCTTTCCAATGAGCTATTATACGCCTAAAACGGGGATCATATGCAAAAGTTATGACCCCGGGAAGTTGATGTACTAACTTACCCAAACGGGGCCCACATGGATTTTGGTGCTTCGTTTCCTAGGGTTAGGTTTTTGGATGTCTAGGGTTTTTGGCATTCCTGTTTATTGTAAAAAGGCCTTTAGAGCCTCATTGTAATCATCTTCTTGTGAATCTGAGTAGCCGTCACATCTCTTCTCAGAGATAAGTTGCCACCATTCTAGCAAGTCTTTCACTCTATATTTTTACAGTCTCTGTACATTTATTTCATTAATAGAAATCATGTATTACTGCATATCTATGTTTATGGTTTCATATTGGATACATTTATGTTATATTATTGAATATATGCAATATCTCTCTGCATTTCTTTATTTTATCTCCGCTCTCATTTCATGCCGAAAATAATCCGGATCAATAATAATAAAGGAAGGACCTGGCAATTTCTCTGGTGGACATAGCCCACACTGGGTGAACCATGTAAATCTATGTCTCTATTGTATTGTGTATCTTTTTTGTTTTGTTTCCTCCTTTGTTTTATTTTATTGCTCCATGGTCGTTTTTTTCTAACAAAGATGTAGCCAAGAAGGATCAAGACCAATACTAGTGGGTTAGAAGAATACAATGCCTGAACAAAATTTTGATGTGCACAAAGAGAAAGAGATATTCAAAGAAGCTAGACAAGAGATCTTGAAGGAAAATATTGTGTCCACTTCAAGAACGAAGCTAGTAGATGAGATACTAGTATATGGAATGCCTTCATTATTTGATCAGACCAGCAAAGAGAAACCTTCATAGAAAGTAAGTAACTTGAGAAACTTTTTTTGATCATGTGTAAAATTGTTGAATGATAAAAATTACTTACAAGTATTACATAACTTTTTAGAAAAGTTTAATTTTGGGGAAGAAGGGGTAAAAAGAGTAAATTAGGTCTAGAAGAAGTTTAGAACTAGTAGGAAATTTTGATTGAATTCCAACATATGACAATATGGTGGATATAATACTAGATTTAGGATCTGAAGTCAATGCTCTGCCAAAGAAGACATGGGAATCTATGGGAGAACCTCAATTAGGGTATTCATATCTTGATTTGAAGTTGGAAAATCATCACAGAGTGGTACCAATAGGAAGGTTTAAGGGGATTCCAGTAGATCTATATGGTGTGTGCACCATGGATGATTTTGAAGTCATTGACATAGTGGAAAACAATTCTCCATATCCATCACTGTTGGGTCTGGATTGGGATTTTGATAACCATACTAGTAATCAATTTGAAGACACAAAAGATGATATTTGAGTCTGGAGAATACAAATTTATTTCACCATTGGATCCCTTAGAAGGAGGGAGGTATGTAGAACCTATGACAAATAATATTCTTCTAGAAGATGTGAATAAGTTATACAGAACTAATACGCATGAAGAGGATTATATCAACCCATCTACAGATGACATGCTCAGTTGGAGGAGCATTAATTTTTGTTCTTTAGACTTTGACACGGGACTAGTAAATTAGAAACAATGAATACATGAATTATCTATGAGGAGGTGTGCGAGAATGACGTTGTCCCTGAGATGGGTTGGTAAATAGGTAAGAGAACCTCCTACATTTTATGGATTGAATTATTTAGAAGAATTTTTTATGAAATATGAGGTAGAGGTTATGGAAAATTAGAGATTAGTAGCATTATATATTTCTTTAAAATCTACACCTGCAATATGGTGGGGTACAAACAAGGAAAATATCAACAATTGGTTTTAGTGCAAAAGGTTACTAGGCATCCGATTTGGCACAGAGAAGGAACACATCTATGAGGAGAAATATGAGGGACTTGGAAAACCTAAAGAACATGTAGATAAGTGCATGGTTCAGTGGATATTAGTACCACCTGAATAATGGCCACACCATTTTATTCACACACTAGAAGGTATTTTGAAGAACTGGTACACAGAACAAGAACAATGCAAAGAACTAGGAAGAGATACAACAAAACTTTGTAGTTACATTTGCCTTTGAGAATTATAGTACAGAGATTGATACAGTGATAAAAGTGGTAAGAGAAAAGATATTTGAAGAACCAGAGTTTAAAATAGTCAAAACTTTTCAGAAGTAGGCCAAACAAACAGTTAAACAATTGTTACATTGTTATCATGTCGCAGAAGCATAAGAATGAGCAGAAGATAATCCACGCAATATCCATATCCCATAAGTTAAAGGTGAAAGGGAAGTAGAAGGTCCCAATATAGATTCAAAGGATTATGTTTCACTATTAAAGATTAATAAGGTCAACATCAGAACTCCATACAACCTAAAGATGGAAAATATTGTAGATTATTGAGATAATCAGATAATAGAAATGATCATAGAATTATTGCACGAGTACAGTGACTTATTCCCAAATACATTCTCATAGATGTAGGGGTTATTAGGAGATATAGGAGAGATGAAGATTCTACTGAAGCCAGAAGTGACACCTATCAGACAGAGGCCGTATATATTGAGTCCAATATACAAAGAGAAGGTGAGGACCAAAATTGACAAGATGTTAGAAGATGGTGCCATATAACATGTAGAAGAGTCAGAATGGATCGGTCCTATGGTGTGTTAGAAAAACAAGATTGAGGAGAAATAAAATAAAATAAAATGCATAAATAAAACATATAAAATACATAACACAATAGAGACACAGATATAAGTGGTTCACCCAGTGTGGGCTACGTCTACCATAGAAATTGCTAGGTCCTTCCTTTTTAGTATCCACCAAAATGAAGGGTTACAACCTACAACTCAATCATTGTAACGTCCTCTTCTTTCTCTTGCAGTTTCCTCTCTCAAAATAAAAAATGCATAATAATACACAGTCACGATATAATTCCCTCATAAGAGAGGGTTTCTTTATAGGGTAAAAAACCCTAAAAAATAGAAAGACAATTCTAAGTACACATAGCGCCATGATCAACATCGAGTATTGCACCACTTTCAGGTGGGAGATAAGGTCTGGTTACATTTTCAGAAAGGGAACCTTACAGGGCCCCATAGGAATCTCCTCCCACTTTTATGTGGGCCTTTCACTATCACAAAGGTTGTGGGTAGCAAGGATGTTGAGCTCAACACTCCACCCTTCCTTGGATTGCACCCAATGTTCAATGTGGACCTCCTTTGGGCATATTTTACACCATTATTGGACACTTCAGAGATCACAAAACAGTTGACACCAACAAATATCGATCCTAACTGCATGGAATATGCATTCATTGATCATATAGTGGACACATAGGTCAAGGGAAGTCACCAGCAGAGGATCCAACTTTATTAGGTTGTCAAAGTAGGGAAACTCCTACACGAAGGAACGTGGCTCACCTGGGGGAAAATTTAGTTCAAGTTTCCTCACCTTATGGGGGCACTCAATGCAATGGATACTATTTATTCCTAAGGGGGTAGGACTGATCCAGGTGGATATTGGTGGTTGCCCACCTATTACAAATGGATCCTCTTGACAATTTTTAGTTCAAAATGTTCTTCTATACTTCTTTGTAATTGTGGGTTCTACACTTATGGGGATATTTGAATCCCTACACATATTATAGGTGGAGGATGGTGGCCACCCACATAATCCAACTAGATTATTTTGGAAGTTTGCATGTCAGCACAACTTTATGTACTTCAACGGTCGTTTTGGGGCCCTAAAAAGTGTTTTTTTTGGCTTGCCACAGTCAAATTGTAGACAAAGTTATAGTTTGACGACAGAATGTGTATTTCTCAAGAATACATTTCCAATGGGCTATCACATTCCTAAAACTTAGGTCGTATGAAAAAGTTATGATCTCGGGAAGTTGAGGTACCAACTTACCCATCAGGGACCACATAAATTTTAGTGTTTCATCTCCTAGGGCTAGGTTTTTGGATGTATACATCTTTGGAATTCATTATTAATGTTAAAAGGGCCTTTGGAGCCTCATTATAGTCATTCCACTTAGATGGATGAGCATAACAATGACATCTCTTCTCAGAGATAGATACCACCATTCAATCAAGTTATTTTCAGTTCCGCAATTTTACAGTTTCATCCTATTTTATTTATTCAATAGAAGTTATTGTTCACTCGAGATTTGTTATTGTTCTCCACATATATGTGTTATTATATTCATTTTTTTATTCAATTCATTCCACTCATAAATCCATATCGTCATGGTACCTATATCAGAGTGTATGGTGCCACTAAACCTACTCATATTCTCCCTTGGTTTCTACCGAATAAACTAGTACTCCAAGAAGTTACATTTTAGACAATAATATATGGAGTAGAAGGAATTCGCGATTGGGGGAAGAAAGAAATATGGATGCCACTTCCATTGTACATTGGGATATACTTTTTTTCCAATACCCCCCCCAAAAAAGGATGAAGTAGATATCTTACTCGCGTATCATTTTTGCAAGGAAAGATTTATAAGACACGGTCCTAAAGAAATTGTAAGAGAACATTTCAGTAAATTGGGCTTGCCTTGGAATTACACAACAAATGTTTGGAATGAAGAATAAGTGCATCAAAATTCAAAAACCTGCAATGATGTTATCCTACAAAGACGAGATCATCCTATATGAAAGATTTTAGATCAAAAAAGAGAAAAAGAAGAAGCCCTAAAAAAGGTAGCAGAAGGATCACTAGGAAGATCATCCCCCACCTCCGCCTCTATACCAATATAAGGAGAATAAGAAACACCGGCATAAAATAAAATAAGAACCAAAGAAAAGATTCACAAGATAAATAATGATGGTACCAAGAAAAAGTGAAATTTGGAAGCAGAGAAAGACAAGGCTAAGGTAGAAGCAAAAGAAAAAACACAAAATGCTATTGAGCGGAAAGAGGTAGAAGAAAAAGTAGCACCAGAAGCAACATAAGCTGTAGAAAAATAATCCAAGGAAGTGGATTATGAAGAGAGATTAAAGAAAAGAACTGAGATGCGAAATGATGGCACTTAGCCAATGGATATTAATATCCAAGAAGTGTCAACAAAAGACACCAGCACATAGGCAGGCACCATTCAGAAATATAGGACTGGGGTTTTGGGATCCATTCCAGCCAAGTAAAGTCCAAAATTTGAGAATATTCACTTATAACAGCAAGATAAGGAATATCGTGTAACAACAAGTGAAGAAATTTCCAACAACTCAATGAATGCCAGACTCAGTCCCAACACAAGCTCCCATAATAGGGAAAGTTAGGGAAGATCCCATATCTACTGCTACAACTTGCATCACATTCATGAGCACAAATGAGGATAACATTAAGAGGCTATGTCATCAAAATCAGGAGAAAGAGGAAAGAATCAGGGAGCCGGAAGAAATTCTCTAGCAAGTGAAAACCGATCAAATAAGCATGCATAGTTTCAAATCCAATGTTCAGAAGGTTAGGAAAGAATTGGAAAAGGCAATTATAGATATGTTTACTTGTTGGCACAGGCCTATGTTAAGAGAAGAGTCAATTTTGGAGAAAAGGTCGAGAACAACATAGCAAACGAGGCAGATTGGACAAGGAGAGCAGACCATATTTTGAGGAAAAGCTGCACGCACGACAAGATTTGAGGAAATCTAGTGAAGATGTGGACAAACCTAGCAATGTTAGGGTTAGGGTTTTGGGAGTCATGTTGTAAGAGTTTAACCCATTTTTGGAATATAAATAAGGGGTATGAGGTATATTAGAGGATGATTAGAAGTTTGTCTATCCTTTTTTGTAAAACCTTTGAGTGATTTTTTCAGTACTTGGAGCATCTTCTTGGTGTTGAAGTCTATTTTGAGAGTTGTGGAGCTCAGATGGAGTTAATCTGGTGATGTAGCTGAGGTTCAGGTCACACAATGTGGAGCTTGGTGCAATCCTATTCTGCCTCACTACTCTCTAGTATCTTATGATGGAATGTGCACAAAGCCTTTTGATGATGAAGAAGAAATAAAAGAAGATCTTTATAGACATAACCCTGGGTGGGGTGAACCATAGTAAAACTCTGTGTGCAATGTGTTTGAATGTCTTACTATTTCCGCAGTTATGATTGAATGGTTAGATATGAATGAATGGTTTTATTTATAGCGTGCACTAGAATAGATATGAACAATGAATGTTATGAATGAATGAATGGACCTGATAAATATTGTAATAGAATGTATGGCTAAGTAGAAATAAGAGTAAGAAGGACAACCCCAATCCCTTCCATGACTGCAGACACTTGCATCCTGTAGTCACCCATAAACCATCTTGGGTGAGACTTCATTGTGCACTCGGTGGGTGGTGTATCCTTATGGTTTACCAGAAGGGCCGATGGTGATAAGGGTTTTGTTGGAGAACTAAGGTAGAACACGGGTCAACCCATATGTCCAACAAATGGTTTTGTTTTTGGATAGAATTCAGAAGGAGATCCAGGAAGGGGTTTAGTGAAGAAGATGCAATGGTAAAAAGGGATGTTCAGGCCATGGAATCCTATGAAGCAAGAGATTGAAATATGGTTGGAGAAAAAGAAGTTGGAGTTCACGCATAAAGCTAATAAGGGTTCCAGGTATACACCATGCCAGTACCTACAGAGGTATGTGCTTACTGATTTACATGAAGCATATTTCTATTTATTTCCATAGTTATTACAAGAGTGGTTGTTAAGGTTAAAATACACCCATACGACTAATCATATTAGACCAGTAGTGTGAACCGCTGAAAATATCGCACGGTTGGAAATACATAATAACAAATTCACGCACACAATGGATTTTTTCTTAGACAACATTACTTCAGGGTTTATCACTGAGTTTGCAATAGATATAGTGAATTCATACACTGTTGTAGAGAAATATTTCTTGAAGGGACCCAGAGAGAGGTACATCATGTCACTTTTTAGTTGATAAATATATTATTACATGATAAAGGCGTGATGACCATGGAATCAGACAACTAGATCACTTTGTGCGCATGGGGGAGTTGGGGGAAGCATTAAGGAATATTTGAGAGATGGAGAAGGCTATGGACAGTAGTAAGAAGAAGGAGGAAATGGACCCCATTATGATGTATTATGAACAAACCAGGGAAATCATGAGGAATGTAGGTGTGACACCCAGCAGATGACCCTACCAGTAAAATATGAATAATAAAAAGAGGTAAGTAGTTAATAAAGAGCGTTTGGACAGTGATGAGGAAGCGGTATAGGATATTCGCACCACAAGGAAAATTAAGGATATATTGTGCACCACATATGAGAGGAAAACCAAAGGTATTGGGTCTGGTGCATAAGAAATCCCTCCATTCTAGATCCGAGTTATTGTGGAACCCACAATCCCATGTGTGACTAACACAACTGAAGAAGAAAAAGTAGTTAACCAACAAGTGATTAGTGGCAGAATATTTTTTATAGAAAGTGGGTTCAGTAGCAGAAGTGTAAGTTCAACAAGTAGCAGTCCAGTGTCTACACCCGGTAGTTCAACAAATTTCACAATGGAAGGACAATATCCAACAATCAGGTTACCAGAGTTCCAAGGGGATAGGTCAGAGAACCCAGAAAAAACATGTGTTCATCTATGAGAAGATACGGTAAGCAAAGAATATTATATATGAGGATACAAAGGTTGCATAGTTGGAAATCAAATTCAAAGACCGCCCATTATATTAGTACATGGGTCTCTCAAAAAATAGTCCAACAAGAATGCCTACCACTATAGGAAATGTGAAGAGGCAGTTAATAAATGAATTTCAGAGGCCAAGTTTAGAAGACCAGTTTATGAATGAAATGATAGAGATCAAGAAGAAACTAGGAGAATCAATTTTGGGAAATGGATTATAAATTCAAGAGGATAAAAGGTAAGTTAAAGTACATTATTATTGATACACAACATAGACATTTGTTTGTTAATTCTTTGTTTCCACACTTGAAGTATCCTTTGAGACAACACAAATTACAAAGTCAGGGTAAGGCTCTGCAGGAAGCCTTATAGCTAGAGGAAAACCGGTACAATCATACAAATTGAGCTATGTAAGAGATCAAGTAAGATCTAAAGAATTTAACATTATATTTGAATCTGAATAAAGGAAAAGAAAAATGAGAATATTTCTGGTGTACAATGTGTAGGGAAGAAGGCCATCACAAGAATGAGTGTCCATTATTTGCACAGTATATTGGAGTGGGTATGCTAAATCGTTTAACATCAGGAGGAACATGGTGTGAGATTTGAAAAACACATGGGCATGATCCTTATCATTTCCCCCTGATGGAGAAGTACCAGACAATGCCGAAGAGTACATTTTGTAACTTTTGTAAGTCGCTTGGACACAAAGACAAGGACTGTAGAACCTTGGAGATGATGAAAAAAATGATTGCAAATACATAGAGCGTGAAGAATGAACATGTAATAGGACAAACAATGTAGCAATCACAGTATAACACTACACAACATCCATAGTAGAATCCCATGTAGAATTTTGCAGCACAACCATAGTATAATACAAAAGAATTTCAAGGGAAACAACAGTATAATCATGCACAACAGTGCACAACACCACCACTATACAATAACGCGCAACCACCATATAATCAAGGACCACAATATAACACATCGCACAGAGATAATCAGGGGAAAACAAGAGGATTCATAGGAGGAGGCCATGGACGAAGAGGATTTGTAGGAGGTCGAGGACCAATTGCTTGTCATAACTATCAGAAACTAGGGAACTATGAAAAATAATATTCACAACCACCGACTACATGTATGTATTGTTGCATAGCAAACCATGAAATAGAAGATTGTCCAACACTATTGGTAAAGATACAAGACAAGAGGAACCATACTAATCAGAACGTGCAATGGATCGGGGTGGAAAATAGAGAAGAAGATGAAAATAAGATTAACATAATTACTAGAGGTGGAGCTAAGATAGGAGAATATGTAGCCCAGTAGGATCAAGACCAATACCATTGGGTTAGAAGAATACAATGCCTGAATAAAATTTTGATGCGCACAAAGAGAAAGAGATATTCAAAGAAGCTAGAAAAAAGATCTTGAACGAAAATATTGTGTACACTTCAAGAACAAAGCCAGTAGATGAGATACATGTATATGGAATGCCTTCATTATTTTATCATACCAACAAAGAGAAACCTTCAGAGAAATTAAGTAACTTGAGAAACGTTTTTGGATCATGTGTAAGATTGTTGAATGATAAAAAATCCTTACAAGTATTACATATTTTTTTTTAAAAGTTTAATTCTGGGGAAGAAGGGGTAAAAAGAGTAAATAAGGTTAGGAAGAAGTGTAGAACTAGTAGGGAATTCAGATTCAATTCCATCATAAGAGATTTCAATATGGGGGATATAATACTAGATTTAAGATCTGAAGTCAATGCTCTTCCAAAGAAGACATGGGAAGCTATGGGAGAACCTCAATTAGGGTATTCATATATTGATTTGAAGTTGGAAAATCATCACATATTGGTACCAATAGGAAGGTTTAAGGGGATTCCAGTATATCTGTATGGTGTGTGCACCATGGCTGATTTTGAAGTCATTGACATAGTGGACAACAATTCTCCATATCAAACATTGTTGGGTTGGGATTGGGCTTTTGATAACCACACTATTATCAATTTGAAGAAAAGGAATATAATATTTGAGTCTGGAGAATACAAATTTATTGCACCATTGGATCCCTCAGAAGGAGGTAGGTATGTAGAACCTGCGATAGATAATATTCTTCCAGAAGATGTGAATAAGTTATACATAACTACCACACATGAAGAGGATTATATCAACCCATGCTTAGTTGGAGTATTAATTCTTGTGCTTCATACTTTGACACAATACTGGAAAAATGGAAACAATGAATACATGAATTATCTACGAGGAGGTGTGCGAGAATGACATGCTCCCTAAGATGGGTTGGTAAAGAGGTAAGAAAACCTCCTATGTTTCATGGATTGAATTATTTAGAAGATTTTTTTATGAAATATGAGGTAGAGGTTATGGAAAATTAGATATTAGTAGCATTATATATTTCTTTAAAATCTACACCTGCAAGATGGTGGGGTACACACAAGGAAAATATCAACAATTGGTTTTAGTGCAAAAGGTTACTAGGCATCCAATTTGGCACAGAGAAGGAACACATCTATGAGGAGAAATATGAGGGATTTGGAAAACATCAAGAACATGTAGATAAGTGCATGGTTCAGTGGATATTAGTACCACCTGAATAATGGCCACACCATTTTATTCACACACTAAAAGGTATTATGAAGAACTAGTACACAAAAAAAGAACAATGCAAAGAACTAGGAAGAGATACAACCGAACTTTGTAGTTACATTTGCCTTTGAGCATTACAGTCCAGAGATTGATACAGTGATGAAATTGGTAAGAGACAAGATATTTGAAGAACCATAGTTTGAAATAGTCCCAAATTTTCATGAGTAGGACAAAAAAACAGTTAAACAATTGTTACATTGTTATCACGTCACAAAAGCATAAGAACAAGCAGAAGATAATCCACGCAATATCCATATCCCATAAGTGAAAGGTGAAATGGAAGTAGAAGGTCCCAAGATAGATTCAGAGGATTATGTTGCACTATTAAAGATTAATAAGGTCAACATTGAAACTCTAGACAACCTAAAGATGAAAAGTATTACAGATTATTGAGATAATCAAACAGTAGAAAGGATCGCAGAATTATTGCACGAGTACAATGACTTATTCCCAAATACATTCTCATAGATGAAGGAGTTATTAGGAGATATAGGAGAGATGAAGATTCTATTGAATACAGAAGTGAAACCTATTATACAGAGGCCATATATATTGAATCCAATATACAAAGAGAAAGTGAATACAAAAATTGAAAAGATGCTAGTGTTGGAAGATTGGTTGTTGTCATTGATGTCAACCCTAGTCATGGGTTTTGGACCGCAAGATTGATAAAGGTATTTGGACATGAAGGATAGTGCACATGCATATACAACACCCATGAATGGATATTATACATCATGTTTTTTCTGGTGGTATGTGGCATGTCACATGGATCCTCATGGTTGAGGAGAAATGAATTTTTGAAGATGACAAAGTGAATTGAAGAAGGAAGTACAAGTAGGCCCTGAAGATAATTAAAGAAAAGAATTACAAAATAAGAAAGTGTAAGGTCGGCCCTAATGTTAAAATGAAGTGACATAAATGGTATAAATAAACATCATTATACATTCATTTTGATACAAGTCGAATTTCATAGGAAATAAGAAGTAAAAGAAGGACGAATTTCAAGGGAGGATGAAGTCTTTCGGTGATGTGTTCTAAGGTATGTTATTTTCAGGTCATCATACCATTTTTTCTATAACTTTGTTTCTAGAAAGATTCAGATGGTGAAATCACTATGGTATTGAGAATACATATCAAGGTACCTTTAGTAAAACATTAAGCTCTTGATTCTCTATAATTATGGAGATACACTCTGTGGAAAATAGGGTTTGTGACCAGTCCTGAAGCTAGTCGACAAACCGGTGTTTCGGGTAAAACAATCATAACTTATTCATACAGAATCACAATGAAGTGGGACCAATTCCATTGG
>JASDQU010227382.1:0-17352 GCA_032191745.1 Picea mariana | reverse complement strand
AGATTAAAAATGAGTTTAAATGAGTGTTTGTGGAATCCCTTGATTTATCAACTTGAAACTTATGCAACTATATGCAACTTTATGCAACAATGCAATTTATGCAACTTTATGCAACTATATGCAACTATATTACAACTATATGCAACTATGCAACTATATGAAACTATATGAAAATATGCAACTTATGAAACTATATGCAACTATATGAAACTTTATGCAAAAATGCAACTTATGCAACTATATGCAACTATATTGCAACTATATGCAACTATATGCAACTATGCTTGTACGACAAACTTATATTTGCACGATAACTTATCTTCTTGTTTTAACGAGTGTAGGTACCACCAAATAGGTATTTTTCGGATCTATCTTCTTCAAGTGATGATCAAGATATACTAAGAGAGGTTGAAAGTGAGACATGTTGTACTAGATCTACCGGTTCTAGATCAACTAGATCTGAAAAGGTAAGGAAAATATTTCATATATGCATGCAATTTTTTATTGCCAACGGAGGGTCATGTAATTATGATGCTGAGAGCATAGGTGAAATTGAGTTTCCCTTGAGGTATAGACATCTAGTGCAATGATGGGCACCTAAGGAGCTACCTGAAGTGGACACAGATTTCTTCATCAGTGGGAGGATGTATCGCATTGCTCCTTCATCCTTACATGGATTGGGGTTATTTTCCATGGATGGAATAAAGGTCGTATATCGAACTGTAACTGAATTGATGGAGTATGTCGGACCATTATGAAAATAAAATTGTTGGTTGATGTTGGTCTGATATACGCAAAGTATGTGGAGATACAGAGTTGTCGCAAATTATATACAACTAGTAGATAATAATCAAAATAAAGAGGCAACTATGTATATTGATGGAAGGCCAAAAGCTACTGGAAACATTGTGGGCTTTATAAATAGCACACAACCAGTAGAAACAACTAAGAAACCGAATTTCATATTTGAGGGATGCGAAGGAAATCATATATTTGTATGTGCAACAAAAACAATAGTTCCAGGTGAAGAGTTATTGATCGATTACAACTTAAATCGAATAGATGGAGGGGGTGTGGCTATGGGGGTAAATATCTTACATGCCATTCAACTCAACCTTTGATCCATCATTGTTATAATTTATTGCTGCAATATTTCAATTTTTTACTGCATATATTTCATTTTTCATTATTTATTTTCTGATATTACTGCAAGATTTCATTTTTTTAATGTTGCAATTACTTTCATAACTCTTGTTCATTAATTTATTGTGTCAACATCTATCCAGGGTGACTGTGAGATATCACAGTCTACATCTGTCCAGGGTGACCGTGGAAAGGCACCCACTATGCCTCAACATGTAAATGTTAAATACAGTAACAACTTATGACTGCAACAACTAAATTTATGAAATTTCATTATTTTTTTTTCTGATATTACTGCAATATTTCATTTTTTTAATGTTAAAGGTGAATTTCATAAATTTTGTTGATTGATTTATTATGCCAACTTCTGTCCAGGGTGACCATGGTAGAAAATCACCCACTACATCTATCCAAGATGGCCATGGAAAGACACCCGTTGTGCCTCCACAGGTAAATGTTAAATACAGTAACAACTTATGAATACAACAACTAAATTTCTGAAATTTCATTATTTTTTTTCTGATATTACTGCAATATTTCATTTTTTTAATGTTATAGGTGAATTTCATAACTTTTGTTGATTGATTTATTGTGTCAACTTCTGTCCAGGGTGACCGTGGCAGAAAATCACCCACTACATCTTTCCAGGGTGATCGTGGAAAGGCACCCGCTGCACCTCAGAAGGTAAATGTTAAATACAGTAACAACTTATGACTACAACAACTAAATTTATGAAATTTCATAATTTTTTTTTTTCTGATATTACTCCAATATTTCATTTTTTAAATGTTACTGGTGAATTTCATAACTTTTGTTAATTGATTTATTGTGTCAACTTCTGTCCAGGGTGACCATGTCCAAAAATCACCCACTACATCTATCTAGGGTGACCGTGGAAAGGCACCTGTTGTGCCTCAACAGGTAAATGTTAAATATAGTAATACCTTATGACTACAATAACTAAATTTCTCAAATGTTAAAGTTCACCTCATTAATTTTATTCATCAATGTATTGTGGCATGGTCAACGTGGGAAGGCTCCCACTAAGCATATTGATGAGGACAAAATATTTTATTCCACTAACCCAATGACAACTGTAACGAAGGGCTTGAATAAGGATAACATAGAATATCTAGGTTTTCTTAGCAAAAGACCCCTAACACAGGAGAACATGGCAAGAATTGTAGAGCTACGAAATATAATAACTAATTTTGGGGTAAGTGGAATCTTCACATATTTTTATCAGCTATGACAATTTCATATCCAGTTTTTTGTTTTATATTTTCTACATGATCTGATAAAGTAAAGTTTTCAATTTGTAGGAGTTTTTAAACCCCATGCATCGGAAACTTGCCGATCCTGCAACTGCTATAGGTAGCAGTGATGGTCCAATGCAAAAACAATGTCGACATAGCAAAGTGCAAGTGAGGCTTTTTGAGCCTCCTAAGGTTCCCCTCAAATCCATTGATGAGCACAATGATTTTGACCAGCATGACATGCCAGAGCATGATGAGTCGGAGCATGGGACTCCACATGACTCTGGAGAGGAATGTATTGTAGATGGAGAGGAAACTATTCTGCATGGAGCAGAATGAATTAAAAGCACCAAATCACTATATGTCACCTTTCTAGTGGATGATGCATGTGTTCCAATCAAGATTCAGAATATTGCAGGTAATTGTTAATTATTTGATTCATTTTTTTCATGAAATTGAAATGGACATTTGTTGAGATTATTATAAATTAATGGATAACACGTTTCTGCAGAAAACAATGTTTTCTATAGAAACTTAAATCACAAAGCATTAAAGCTTTTTGGCCCCACCATTCACACACGGGGGTATGGCCAATATAGAAAAAAGAAAGATGATTTAATAGACCACATGGTAAACTTGTTCAGCAACACTTTCAATAAGAAAGTAGTTACAAAGTTAGCCGACGAGAATTTAAAATATACCAGGGCCTAGTATAGGGATAAATTGCAATTAGACCTCAAGAATGAGTGCCCTCTCATGGTTCCGGATAAAGAGTGGAAGGCCCTGATAGAGGATGCAAAGGAGAACTTGTTTAAAAAACAAGGAAGACATC
Organism: Picea mariana; assembly: GCA_032191745.1. Taxonomy (NCBI): domain Eukaryota; kingdom Viridiplantae; phylum Streptophyta; class Pinopsida; order Pinales; family Pinaceae; genus Picea; species Picea mariana. The sequence continues at coordinate 14,121 of JASDQU010227382.1, read as the reverse complement.
CACGAGCTGGTCAAGCAAGGTACAACACATGTCATATTATCAGTGAAATATGATCATTTATGTTTTTCTTTTCCGTTTTAAGTAACAATTCCGATATCTATTTTTTTTCAAAAATTCCATATGTAGGCTACCATACACCTCCAAAGAAACCAAGGCTAGAGTGGAAAAGCATGGGCAGCATAAACTAGGCTAGGGTGGCTATGGAAAACTAAAATCCCAAATCGTAATATTTAAATGATTAACTGTGGTTAATATTTATTTAACAATAGCGAACAAATATATGTTTTTGTTATTGGTATTTTTAATGGTGTTATGCATTGCAGTTAAATATGTTCGACACTGCTGCCACCAAGGAGGACCTAAAGCTTTGTTACAAGCATGGTTTTAAAAGTGTGATTGAATATAGGAAAATCTTGGGCCAGACTCCAATATCCCCAGCCACGCAGGTAAATAAAATGAATAAGGAAACAACAATAGCATGGTTGTAAAGTCTATTCATATTTTATTATATCACCCTTAACTAAGTATTTATGTTTGTTTTCAAGCAACAGTGCTACCGCAACAATGAATCTAGTGGTATTCAACAGACACGACATCATACAAGGGTGCACATGTCCAATGATAGTGGGGAGAAGAGTACCCATTCTGGTATGTATGCTTCAAAATTAGAAATATTTACTGTGATTGTAGATATTTATTTCCTGGCTTATACTTATATATTATCTTCTCAATATTGAAGAACATGTAGCTCAGGAGGGCGAACTGCAAGAGGAACTAAGTGGACAAGAAATTAACGCACCAACTGTCACAGCTACACAGACAGGTAATGAGCAATAGTGTAATGTTAATCAAAACAATGAATTAGTTATTTCAATTATATTTCAACATATCGATATGATCATTTTCGTTGTTGCAGTTCACGACCCTGCACAAATGCCTCAACGCCCTTCTCAGTGATGTACCATAAGTATGATACATGAGTGTTGTGGGTGGGAAATCCCTCTTACAGACTAGCATTAAGGGTTTTATCATGCATGTAGAAATGACCTAAAGTCTCCTACTTTTTACCAACATCCCAATCATAAATCCCATTACTCATATGCAAATATAAGGCTAAAGAGATCCAGTTACTATACCTTAGTTTTTGTGTTTGATGTCGATCCCTTTAACACTTGGTCGCTCCTTGACTGCAAGTCTCCTCCCAATGCTGACCTGCATTCATAAAGACAAGCAAATAACTCCACATGCATATAACCTACAAACTAATGGGTTAGAGATTCTATCAAAATATAATCAAATTTAAATATTGACAATCTCATATAGTGGGACGGGAAAGTACTTCTTTTATTAATCTCACAAAAGTAACCTTACAATGGTGAGATCGGCCACTGCTCCTCGAATTTGGTCCTGGGCTCCTCGTCAACTATGTTCCAACTACTTCTGTATATGCTTCTCTTCACACAATAGTTGAAAAATGTTGGGGCAAGGGGAATGCTAAATCAGGTATAGTTTCTTTGCTATGATTTCCCCCCTTCCAAATGGGACCCCTACCCCTTATTTTATAGGCTATAAAGGGATAGGTATTTGGTCGAGTGACCGACTATGGGAGGTCATTCAGTGTAGTTAACTTACCCAAAGCTATGTGTTCCGTCCGCAACTTTCCATTTTTCATGCTTTTTAGGTATAGGCAGGCTATAGTGGGTCAGCCAACATACACATGTGTGCAGTAGTGGAGAAGGGCGTGTATGCCTTCAAAAATAGTGTTTTTTAAGAAGTTATTCAGTAGTGGCTTGGAAAAGAAGTCAAATGAGATGGCCTGATGCCAGGTAAGCATGTCTAGTGAAATTTAGGGTTATAACATATGACCCCTAATGTGTGAGGTCAGAAGAGCATCTGATGGCCAAAATACATTAACAATATTCACCAACGTACCAAACAAGTGATCCCAGGAACCAGGATTTGGGAGGTGCCATTTGCAAAATAACAATTGTCTCACCGAGGTGGGCACACCCATGCTCAGAATGAAATAAAATCATGGATACCAATCAAATACACTGTAGATACATGTCATACAACTATATAAAGTGTAGCCGCGAGCAATACACAATGGATCTACATCACAAAATCAAAAAGATATACATGTATAGTATCCATCTTCAAGAAGAGAATAAGGCCTGATGGCTAGAGATGAGGCCTTCAGAGCTCGAGCAACAACTTCAAAATCTCCACAACTCGGGTAGGAGTGTAATATGAGTGTACGAATTCACTACCCAGAGGTGTTTGACGACTTGTTAGGAACAGACTAGAGGATTTTGATGATCAGGTTGAGGGCTTCATGGATTTCGAACAAAGACTTGATTGGGATTTTGGGATGACCAGGCATGAGAGTAAGAGACAATCTGTAGAGGGAGCCAACTCAATCTTGGTAATAACTTCCCTCGGACAATAGCAGGACAAAAGATGCGACTCAAGCAACATGATATTTTGACATAAGCTCACGATGTAGGAGGCACGAAAAACTCTCCATATGTTTGGAAGAATAACCAAACGGAGGATAACACAACTCTATGTAGCGAGAATATCTTCCTAAGGTCATATTAAATCCTAGGGCTTGACGAACAAATGGAAGGATGTGCTTTGTCCAAGGGCGACTCATTGTGTTTCCAATAAAAATAAAATACTCTTCCCTTCCTCTTTTTGGGGTATATTTGATTTTTTGTTTTTGTCCTTTTCAATAATTTTGGAAAGATTGAAAAAGAATAAAAGAATGCTACGTTACAAAGGAGGATCGAGTGTCACAAACATACTAGTTCCAAGAGCATGAAACACATGGATGCTTAGGGAAAAGGGACATATGCAGGAAAATGACACCCAGGAAAAATCCTCTAGGGGCCAAAGGTGTCAAGACACAGAGGCAAAGTGCCACAGGGCTTGCGTATAAGGCATGCTTCAGATGGTTCAGTTGAGAGCAACATGGAGCCAGCATTAGGCCAAAGACGCAGGTATTCAAATGTGATTAATAAGACACACAATGGTAATGTCCTTCGATGTAATATTAACGAGCCCAGAGAAGGTAAGCTCGGTAGTTTTTCATATTTAGAGAGTCTAAAAAAAATGTAAAAGGAGACTCCACTGGGTTACCTTTTTCAAAGATAGTCTAGTCAACTAGAAAAAGGGGTAAAATAGCACCGACCAGACATCTATTCAAAACCATTTTAATGAGTGTGATAAAGACAAGATCACTCGGCGATTTTTTCATTTTTAAGGAGTCTAAAAAAATATTAACTATGGACTCTGTCAGGAATGTTCTTCTAGACCAGTTTAACGAGTGTGAAAGAATAAGGTCACTCGACGATCTTTTCAATTTTAGGGAGTCTAGAAAGATCTTAACTATGGACTCCGTGGGGGTTCCTTTTTCGTAAATTTAGTCCCTCAGGCCCAAAAAAGGGTTAAAATCATACCTAAGAATACTCTTCTAGGGAACTGAACCTCCTAGAGTGTACCTTTGTTCGTATAGTTGACCATCCAGACCAAAAAAGGGGTAAAATACCGTCGGACATACGTGACTTCAAATTTCAGTTTAGTGAGCGTGAAAGGCCACAAGATTGCTCGACAATATTTTCATGTTTAGAGGGTCTGAAAAGGGCTTATAAAGACCCATTGTGTTTTTGGGAGTCCCAAGGGTGAGGTAAAGAGTGATAATGAATCATGCAAATGAGGCTCAAACTCATAATCAGGAAAAACTAATAAGGACTCCCGAGCCTATAGTCATTAGTGATGGCATGGAAACCAAAATGCAACCAGGATCTATCTAGGGCATCTATGTTAAGGTAGGCTCTACCACTAAATTACGACACTTCTAAAGTAGCAGTTATGGTTCCATGTCGCAACTCAGTGGGATCGATCCTATGGCGTAGTGATAAATACAACGAGATGCAGAAAATGAAGGTGGAATCCTAATGTAAATGCAATAAGTTGAAAAAAGAACTTTTTACCAAAGGACCTTTTCAAATGACCCAAATCTCCAAAACGTTTCCCAATACCCAAAGTAACACTTATCGTAACAATCCAAAGAAAAATCCTGAACCATACTAAATGATTTTCAATTTAAAAATGACAAAAGGGTCCAAAAAATGACAAAAAAGGGGCCAAAAAGTCTATAAATAGAAGCTCGCAGCTCATTATCACTATTTTAAATTGAGAAATTGATTGTGGAGCCAAAACACCCCTTTGTCAAAAGAGTTGATTCTAGGATATTCGGTGGACGAAACAAGCTTCCGATTGGACCAAGTAAGTACATACTAACCCCCCTTGTATTTTAATATTTCAATTATGAATTTTTTTTTTTTTTTGGGGGTGGCACCGACCTTTAAAATGGTCGGCCCTACGCATAGACAGGTTGTCTTAGGATATCCAGTGTATGCCCGCGTGTAGAGAAAATACTACACGCGGGCATACGTGACTATCTACATTATAGCCCGCATATGCCCTCCCTCATAGGAAAAAAATTAAATAAAAAAACAAGGGCTAATGCCTCCTGAACTTGTCAATTGCAGGATGTATGTTCACTGGAGGGAGAGAGAGCATGAGGACATTGATTTTTTGGTCGGTGAGGACCCTGTTGCTACTGCCGCATTGGTGCAATGCAGTCTTTTAAAGTTCTTCCAGTGTGGATTTATGTGGGCACAACCTAGGCTGTGAAATGCCTTAATAGATTACTGGCACTCGGACGTGGAGGCATTCATGCTTTAGGGGCAGTCATTGACTCCAACAAATGAAGATAACTACTTTTTGAATGGCCCCTCAAGGAGAGGGGAACCAACCAACCTTCACACTTTTCCCTCTGGGCCTCACAATATTGCGGAGTTGATTGGCCTCCATTGCAAGGTAGGTACCGACATGGTGGGAACCCAGGTTTTAGTTAACAAGATCTCAGACCTATCACTAAAAGTGATAGTTTTTCTTATTGGGTGGATCACTGGATCCACAGCTTTGCATCAGGCTTCCCGGGCGCACATGAATTGTGCGGTTCAGTACTTAAATGCACAAATCTTTGACTTGAGTACTACATTACTTGAATGCATGAAAAGGCAGTTGACAGAGTGTTAGATGTGAAGGCATCGAAACTTTGGGTTTGGTGCTATCCTTTTCTCTTTCTTCTTCGAGAGGGTACCTAGCTTTAGTCCGAGGGAGATAGTGCAGGGGCAGATAGCCTCCTCTCCCACAGTATGCACTTGGGCGGCGTTGTTTCCGCGATACGGGGAGGGAGGACTATCAAGGCCTTCGACGACAAGTTTTTTGATTGGTAGTTTCGGTAGATTCTGGCAATAGAGGACTATCCCTATTCTGAAATTGACTTTTCTAGGGACCCAGACATGGGCATACCTCCTGGAGTGGTACGAGGAGAGCTAGGTAAGTTTTCTTTTCAAAATTTGTTAATTTTTATGTTGTTTTTATATATATCATTTATTTTTGTATACCAGAGTAATTGAACAATATGTGTTTTTTGTGTGCAGATGTGGGACCGTGTTGGAAGCCCAACATATTTTTAACTTCTTATATCAAATAATAGTCTATGTAGCTGCCTAATTGGGGTCATACATTTTTCTATTCTTCATGAGTGATTTTCGAAACGACAATTGTAAGTTTTCGGTTCTTCCTAGTGTATTTGTTTTCATGCTTCATTCATGACTGAAAGCATGAAAATGAAGCATTAAAACTTATGGTTGTATTACCACTCTATTTGAAACATTTATGAAAGGCAAAATGTCTCCACAGTTTTTATTAATGAAGCCTTGTTCCTTGCTATGAAGTTTATTCTCTTTGTTTTGACCCCTTGAATATCAAGCAGGCTTATGGATTGTTATTTGGATCAACAAAGGATCATTTAATTTAAGGCATTGATATATTTTTGTGTGGTTCTTGGTCATACACCCCCTTTTCACTATGATTTGGTCTACAAGTCCCCCTCTCCCAAACTTTAGGACCGAACCCACTTTGTTGCGCACTCATTTTTATTTCAATGCTCTGGTCATGGTCTGTACTATATGAGAGGTGGCAGTTCGATCATAGTCAACCCATCATTTTGAAGCCTATTCTTGGGTTTTGCAACACCCCTCGCATTCATTTCAAACAATACCTACCTTTTCGTTGTGAATTTTCTGCTCATACGCCATAGACTGTTGATGATTTTTGGGACTGGAGTATAGCTCTGGTCTGCTCTTACAAACCCTCTATACGCACTGTGTTTGGGTGATTTCCTGTTGATTTCCCATGGCCCTGGTTGTTAGGGTCGATCCCAACGACACTCAGACCTTGCTCCTATGCGATGATGCAAGGGAGGATCTCAAGGGTCACGGTTGGCTTGTTTTCCTTGAGAAATTTCAGGGCTTTAACCTAAATACTTCTCAGGAATTTGTCCTCTCATTCAAAGGATGTCGAGCTAAGGTGGGGGACATTCAACTCGAAGTCATAGAGGAATTTTTAAGCCAAGCAACAGGTCTCCCTGTGAGTGGGCCGAAGTGGTTCAAGAATGCTAAGGTAGAAGAGGTTCCATGGAGTCTTTTCTTTACATATCAAAAGATCAATGGCTGTGACAAAGGTATGCCAGTGTCCCTATTAAAAACTTGATGGCATGGTTTGCTTGCGGTGTTGAAATAATTTGTGACATGTGAAGGCCGTTTTGGTTTTGTGTTTCTTTATCACCTGTGTCTGCTCATGAATTTCATAGGGTTTCCTTTAAGCATGCCTTATTATCTGTGGAGAAGCCTCTATAAAATGGCTAAGAGGTATAAGAAGAAACATTTAGATTCAAGACTTTTTCACCACGGTTTAATAAAAATTATGCTTGCACATCAATTGAAGTTGCAGAATGATGATTGGGATTCATTTTTAACCTGAAATGGTTTCGCTAACCCCAACGCTAAAGAGGTTGACAAACCTGTGATTGAGGAAACCATAGTCTATCCAAGACCGCTCCCCTCATCTACCTAGGCCTGTGTTACGACCACCCACAGTAAGCCTTTACCCGACCCAAAAGTCATTGAGCAAGCCCATGAGGAAGTTGCATAGCCTAATGTCTTTGTCAAAAATTCAAACAAACCTATAGGCAAAACGTCTAAAGGTGATATTGATTTGGGTTTTAAAAATAAGAGAGTTGGAAGGTTGATTTCGAGGGAGCTGCGAAAAAAATCAAACCCTCATGTGAGCTTGATCAAGACGATCGAGATCCATGAAAGTTCCAAATCCGAGATTGATAGATTTCTTGCTGAAGAAGACCCTCTTTCTTTCCAAACAGACCTTGATCAGTCTTACAACTTTGTGGATAATCTACCACCTTGTCTGAAACATAGTGAAGGGTTTCCATGTATTAAGTTGGGTAACAAATCTACAGTCCCTGTTGGGGACGTTCTGGTTCACAACCATGGGTATTCTCAAGGGACCGTCGCACAGTCGCAATGTGAAACTTGCCTATTATGGATTGACAAGTATTACACCAATATACCTATTTTACAGTCACAGATTAAAGTTATTACTGATCAGGTCGACGTCTTAACAAATGAAAATCGTAGGCTCGAGTTTGTCATTCAAAGACAAGGGAAACATATGAAAACTACAGGGAATGTGATATTAAAAAATGTCGAGACTGCAACAACAATAATAAATTCTGAGATCATGTGATATGATTTGATTTTACAATTAGAGGTAAGATTTATTTTTATCTTAAAATAGTGTTATTCATCAAATAAATTAGATTACTTTGTTCATTGAATAAATTAGATTTCATTACTAAAATAGACTAGCTACAGAATCAACAAATTCTATAGCCAGTCTATTCTAATTTGAAATTTGCAAAATAATGGTTAAATATATATCTAAGTTTCTCTATTTTATCTTTTCTTTTCAGGATATCTAGGAGTTTGTGGTGACCAAGTGATCTGAAGCATTTTTTGGGCTTGTTAGCCATATCTATGATCCATTTTTGTATAAGAAGGAATAAACCTTTTTTTTATCTTTAGAAGATTTAGTATGATCTGGGTGGTTATATCCCCCCTCTATTTTTGTAATCAACATCTGATCTCAGAAGATAAGACAGTTACATTTCTGAAGGCTTTAAAAACTCATTATTTTTTTGTTATCAAGACATCTTGGCCTGGGGTTGAAGGTGGACAACTTATACACGAATTTGGACAGAACATATGTTTACATTTCTGCTTTAGCTATTTGTAAATGTTGTTTTCGTCTATGGTTTGTTTATCTTGATAAATCGATAATTTTTGATAGCTTTTGTCTTCACAAATTATTATGTCGTCAAGATAATTTCTTTTAATACAGTCCACATTTTGATGCTTTAGTTATTAAAAAATAGTGATCGTTCGTTCAATTCAAATGATAAGATTTATCTTTAATTTTGTTGAATGATTAAAACCAAGTTGTTACAGTTATATTTATCTTATTTGTAATTGCTTGCAATCACAAATATCACAGTTATTATTTGTGTCTTATTGTTTTGTCATTAAAATCCAACAGTCAATATACTATTTCGCATTTATTCTGAACAACGTAAAGGTTCACTGCAGGTTTATCTCTTGGACAGACTAGATGGACGTTTTAGGATCATATAGACATTGGATGCATGTCGAACAATCCATTAATAGGTTAGTTTAATTCTTTTATCTTTTATTTGTCTTTGAAACTCTTATGTGTGACCTGGCTTTGACCGTTCACGTATTTCTGTTTCATAGTATATTCTTTTTGTTTATTTTTAGATAACTTAGGAAAAAAATAGTTTATGTGTTTTCTTTATTTGCTTTTGTTTAAGCAGCCATGTTTTTATAGATTTTTGTGAGTTTAGATTAAAACTCGCACTTGTATAACATGCACATAAATTAGAGAAGCAAATCTACTGTGTAAATATTATTTAAAATAGTTATATACATACATATACATATATATATTAGCGATTAGTAATTAGTTAGTTATTTCATTTCTTTTATTTATTTATCTGTTTCCTTTAGGACTTTTAGATTGGCCAACAGAGCCATTAAACCCATCAGAGCGAGTCATACCAAACGGATTGGGTTAATTAGACAACCCCAGACCAGACTCGTTCTTCCAATTGATGGACGGTCATTTTTGCCCGTCAACAAATGGCGCTATAAGGATGGACTAAACACTATTGATGGCACGTGTAGGTCGCAAGACTCCTCCCCCACACAACCTCTCACCTATAGTAACAAGAAGTCATTCTGATGACAACATTACCTCTCAAACAACAACCACATCAAACGAAAATCCACAGATTACCATTGAACCAGTAACACAAAACCCCCCGGGGTCCGACGTACAAGAAATTGTTCGTCAATCACTTCTATGGACACACGGTGCTTTGGCCCATATCAGACAACCAGGTCGGCCATTGAATCAACCGGTATATTTTTCTTATATTAGAGAGCAACTTGAAGGCACTGGTCTTACCCTAAATCTGACAGACCCAGATCACATCCCCACTCTTCTAGCTGGAGGATCTGGTATCCCACCATCACCACCACCTTCATCTCCCTCCTCTTCAGAAGAAGAGTCATCAGACAAGGGCAGTTCTTCATCTCAGCCTTCGACACCACCCACGCCTATGGCAAATCCAAACAATCCCACCAGACCTTGGCTCGATCAAGATGTTGTGACCATACCTGGATGCCAACATCCTTTGCCTAAACATCTGGAGAAATGGCTCCCTAAATTTGATCTAGATTCCAAGAAGATCGCTGAGGATCATATAAAAAAATTCATGCTAGCCATTAGACTCTGAAACGTAGAACACGAAGATGTAGTATGTAGACTTTTTATGTACACATTTGAAGGCAATGCCTCTACTTGGTATTTTACCCAACAACCCCACACCATTGTATCTTGGGATAGATTCGAATCTTGTTTCCTCAAGAAATTCGGATATGAAAAATCTCCCAAAGTCTTAGTCATGGAACTCTCTAGTTTAAAGATGAATCCCAAGGAAAAAATAAAAGACTTTAATCAAAGGTTTCTAACATTAAAGAATCAAATCCCCACTGATTCGATGCCTGCTAAAAATCTTATCGTTGCATATTACACCAAAGCACTACACCAGAACATAGCAATCTGGGTAAAAAGGTCTAAGAAAGAAAACTTATTGGAAGCCTTTGAGGAGGCAAGCCAAATCGAGAAAGATATTCTCAGCCTAAAGGACAATATCTGTAATGAGACAGAGATTAACCCATCTTCCAAGAAGAAAATAGAANGACGGTTCAGATCTGGAAAATTTACACAAGGTCGTTCAGAAGTTGTCAAATCAAGTTATAGATTTAAGCAGATCAGCTGAAGAATCTTCTTCAAGCAAAGGGTCTTACAAACCCCCTTTTAGAAATCCTTTTCCCACAAACTGGCCTAACTCAAATTCTGAAGGCCTTAATCTAGAAAGCCTACAGTATGTTATCTAGACAATTCTGGAAGCACATGATAACTTAGTTCCTCTCAAGATTTCTAAAGACATGGTTGAACAAGAAATAGTGGAAGAGGATAAATCCTCTCCCAACATCTTCAGGCATTTTTCAGATAGTATCTTTCAAGCCAATTTTGAAATGGTGCATCCTTACAATACCAGAAGAAAAACAACGAATAGATCCTCTTCTGAAATGGGAACTAATGCACCTCAAAAATAGCCTAAACAAACTGAGACTTAATAGAATTCAACAACTCCAAATTTAGAATATGATTTGATTGAAGACCTTAAAAAACTTAGAGCTAATATTTCTGTTTATGAATTATAAAAATTTCTTTTTCTTCTGCAAAAGATGCTTTAGAATATTGTAGAAAACAACGAAAACTGCAATTTGAACAATAACAAATTTGCAGAAAATAGCCCTAAAACACCTCAAATGGTCTCTGTTAAAACAACACTAGAAGCCTCTGATAAAAGATACCTTTCTATAAAAAGCATAACAAATGTAGATAAAATAGTTCTAGGGGCTACGACTAAAAACTAGCAAACTTCTATTGCTAACACTCATAGAAATGTCCCACCCTTTTTGTTGAATTTTGAAATCTTCAATAGGAATGTACATAATTGTATGGTAGATTCTGGTGCATCGTCAAATGTAATGCCTTGGTCTGTCTGCCAAAAAATCAATGCTGAAGTTCAACCCTCTAGTCTGAAAATTATTGATCTTGATCAGACCAATGTTAAGGTAATAGGTGAATTAAAAAATGTCCTTATCAGATTATCATCTAATCCTAAAGTCCACGAGATTATTGATATTATTGTTGTTGATATCCCTAAATAATATGACTTATTTTTAAGTAGGGATTGGTCCGAACAGTTGCATGGCTACTTTGCAACAGATTGGTCTCATTTGTGGCTGCTAGAGAATGGAAAGCCTAATAGAATCAAGATCAATCATGAGCGTTACCTCAAGCTTACGGTAACTGATTTAACTGATCCTAATGAACCATTTACTGCTTCCGCCAATTCACCCGAAATGCAGGGGATGAACACCTTTTTCGGTAACTTCGTGGTTGAAACTTCTACCATTACTGACCTGGAATAGCAGTCCGAACTCATTACATGCACATAGTCAACAGTTCTCTCTAAGGTGTCACATATAGCTAATGAGAATCATATCTGGTCTCTTTAATTCGATGGATCCAAATCTAAAGAAGGAGCTGGTGCAGGGTGTGTGCTCATTGATCCAGCAAGTAACAAAACTTTGATCACTTGCTGATTAGAATTTGAATGCACAAACAATACGGCTGAATATGAGGCACTCCTGCAAGGTCTCAGAAAGACGCTAGATTTAAGAGTTAAGAATTTAATGGATTTTGGCGATTCAAAAATTGTGGTCAGACAGGTAAGAAACTCCATTCATTGCCTATCTCCACACCTGAAAAGTTATCAAGCTGAGCTATGGAATCTAATGAACAAATTTTCTGCGTTTAACATTAATTCTATTCCAAGATAGAATAATTTTGAGGCTGATTTGTTGGCTATTTTTGCTTCTAAACTTTTTCCCATAGAAGGTCTTTCTCCAAACGCGTTTTCGGTCGAGTTGTTGTTCAGACCATCTGTCCTGGACAACATCACTAATTGGAGAGTTTTCGATGACGATCAACAGATCATCAATTTCCTGCAAATGGAAGATACTTTCCAAGGTGCAGTTATCGATGAAGGCACCCATGACGAAGACCTCCACAATTTTACGGTAATATCGGACCCAAGTTCTCCAGAATCAACATCAGATCTGGTAAATTCTATCCCAAAATCCTTGGTAAGATTAGAAATTTTTTATGATTTGCATGATAAATTTAGAAAATCATTAAATTGTAAAATGAATAGTTCTTCCTTGACCCATGAAAAGGTGAATCTAGGAACTAAAGATAATCCACAATGCATCAATTTGGGAATGGGATGTTATGAGTAAGAAAAGTCATCCTTTATTTAGTTGCTTAAGGAATTTAATGATGTCTTTGCTTGGACATATGATGATCTAAAAACCTTTGATCCTAACATCATACAACACATTATTCCCATGAAACCCCAGAGTCAACCTTTTCAACAGAAGTTAAGAAAGATGCACCCAAAACTTGAACCAATGGTCAAGAAGGAACTAAAAAAAGTATTGAATGCTAAGATAATCTTCCCAGTGAGACATACACAGTGGGTCTCTAACCTTGTCCCTATAAGGAAGAAAAGTGGTGAAATCCAACTATGTGTCAATTTCCAAAATTTAAACCGAGCATCTGATAAAGACAACTACCCTCTTCCTCCCATGGAACAAATTCTTCAACATGTATCTAGTTCTGAAAGATTGTCACTGTTAGATGGTTTTTCAGGGTATAACCAAGTCCTAATGTCTCCCCCAGACTAGCTGAAAACCACTTTCCGTACTCCATGGGGTACCTATGCCTATAGAAAGATGCCCTTTGGGCTTTTAAATGCCAGTGCCACTTTTCAGAGAGTGATGGATATCGCTTTTCACGGACTAATCAATCAATCTGTAGTATTCTATCTAGATGATGTCACTGTCTTCTCAAAAAATAAAGGAGATCATTTATCTCATCTAAGATCTGTTCTACAACGATGTCGTAAGTAAGGCATCTATCTAAATTCCCAAAAATATGTCTTTGCAGTGGAACAAGGCAAGCTTCTTGGATTCACAGTATCTAATGAAGGGATGATCATTGACCATGAGAGGACTCAAGTCATTTCAAAACTTCCCCCACCCCCCCCTCTTCCAAAAAGTCTATGCAATCTTTTTTAGGTCAGATAAATTTTGTTAGAAGGTTTGTCCTGAGCTTTTCGAAAATGGTTAGTTCATTACAAAACTTAATAAAAAAGGATGTGCAATACCATTGGGGACCTCTAGAAGGTCAATCTTTTGACTCAATAAAAAGGCCATAGTGGAGGCTTCATCCCTAATGAGCCCTGACTTTTCGTGAGATTTCACTCTTTACACATTTGCCTCTGATCGATCTTATGTTGCTATGCTAACCCAAAAGAATACTGAGAATAATGAATTTTCGATTGCCTTTATGAGCTCAGCCTTTCAGGGAGCAGATTTTTATTATCCAACTGTAGATCAATAGGCTTATGCTATTTTTAAAGAAGTAAAACATTTTCAATCTTATCTACTGAAATCTAGAATGAAAGTCATTGTTCCTTACCCCGCTGTCAGAAATTTGATAGTACAGAAATAACTGGGTGAGAAAAGGGCAAACTGGGTTACATCCTTACAAGAATATGACCTCGAGATCACTCCAACACAAATTGTTAGAGGCCAAGGTTTATGTAAATTATTTGTTGATTCAACTATAGAACAACATAATCAAACCAATATGTTAATTGAAGATCATCATAATCAAAATCAAATCTGCTATGTACAAAATCCTACAAGTCCTTGGTATGATGACATCAAGTTTTATCTAATACACAGATCAGCTCCCCATCACCTTGATCTAAAAAGAGGAGAGCGTTGAGATTACAATCTACACCTTTCTAGTTGGTGAATGGTATTTTGTTTTGCCAAAATTTTGATGGAATACTTATGCGTTGTCTGGCAAGAGATGAAGCAGATAAAGTCTTATTAGAATTAC
>JASDQU010227381.1:0-17326 GCA_032191745.1 Picea mariana | reverse complement strand
GGATTTTTGTTGCATTGTATTCTTTGCATATTGAAACCGCGATCCCCGGAACTCCGATGAAGCCTCCTGTCTACAAGTGGATGGTCCCGATCTCTTCTTGATTTAACGGCTGTGATCAAATCGCGAAATCGCATATCGCGATTTTGGGGTTTTCGTTGTCGAGTGAGCTGGACATTTCAAAGTCCTGATCCCTGATTCTCTGATGGAGCCTCCAGGATGCCACGCGTCCACACGAATAGAGGGTCTAGATCCCGTCGGGATTTCACCTTGGCTTTAACGGCTGCGATCAGATCGCGAAATCGCATATCGTGATTTCGGGGTTTTCATTGTCGAGTGAACTGGACATTTCAAAGTCCCGATCCCCGATTCTCTGATGACTTATTTCCCTCGCAACNTTGTCTTTCTTCTTCTCTGCAAACTCTTGTTGCGCGTGATTTCTTCAATGTTGTTCCTCCTGAGCTTTTACATCCGAATCCCCAAGGGGTTTTATCCTTCATACCCTCCCATCTCCACTGTTTCCATCAATGACAACAACCATCAACACTCATTCGTTGCTTGTTCAAAATTTTCCAACATAGAAAACTAAGTAATCAGAGATCAAAGATAAAAAATTTACAAAAGGTTCTAGAGGGAACTTCACAAAAGGAAAATTTGCAAAACTAGAACTTCGTCAGGATAGTAGAACAACGCCATATGGAACTTCACCATGGTGAAGCAATATAGCTGTTGGAAACAATATAACCCTTAAACCGATGCCTCGAACAGGTAGAACAACATTTATTGTTAGAAATCTCACCATCATACCATTGGGACCATGTCGTAATGGACATAACTGAATTAATGAAGGCTTCTCTCCTATTGAAGAGATTCGTTGCCTAGTTATCTACTTATTCCATCAAGCCTTGCACCGAGAACACTTTTTCCAACCATGATTATTTGATCCTATAGGCTAGTGGATTTCATGCAGTGATCATCGAGCTACCTCCATCCATCCCTTTGCATTGAGTAGTTACTCTTCAAACCAGAGATATTCAACCATAAGCGTGTATGTCCTAAAAACTTAGCATAGTCGAAGAGTCTCTGAAGGAGGTACTCATCGACCTCATGACTGAAAGAATAATGTTTGAAAGGGTAATGTCTATAGGAGTACAAGAGTCATTGACGAGATGAGTGAAATCCTCTTCGTCGACCACTCACGGATCCAGACCATCCCGATTCGTCATAGAAAAGAGAACCAGAGTTGGGAGATGAGCCAACCCAACTCCACTGACTAGCTGATGCAACCGAAGATCCCCTTCGTCGTGCATAGGAAGAAACAGAAAAAGGCACCCATGCCCTGAAGAAAGTGCAAGAAGTATTCGTAGAACAATGCCGAGTTGCAGAGAAGGAGAGGGTTTCTCTCCAGACAAAGTTTGAAGAGGAGAAAGCACAAATTCAACAAGAAAAAGAATAGTTGCTTGCAGAACAACTCGAAGTAAAAGAAGCAGTCAAAAGAGCACTTCTCTCTATGGAAGGCTTAGAGAAAAAGGCATAAGATTGAGTCGAGCATCAAGTACAGAAACTCGCAGAAGCTATCCAGAAGCTATAATGAAGAACAATAGACTTAGAGCTCTGCATAGTGCCTGACACCCCGTAGGATGTGAGGGATCAAAGAGATGCAACTACTTGAAGCACAATTGAGAGAATAAAGGCCCTTGCCATGGAATGTAAGAAACTAAGTGATCGTAGTTCCTAGAATTAGGAGCGACTCACTGAGAATCCAGAATTGAATGCACTGAAGTCACATCTCCAGGAAGCAAAGCAGCAAGAAGAAACAATACAGGCGTAGTTGAAGCCCCTATCAATTGTTGAAAGGATAAAGCGATCCCAAGAGCAGCGCACTGATCAGAAACAGGTCCACACCATTTAGAGCAAAGTGTGAATCATAGGCTCCAACCTATACAGGATGAGGCTTTCCAACTATTCTCAGAGATTGAAGGTCGAGGAGAAGAACTAAAGCAAGTCGTCACTGTAGCTATACAACGCTTAGAGGGACCTATCAATGAAGTTGTTATCCAAGAGTTCATTGAGCAAGATACCATGGAATAGTAACAAGTTGAAGAATCTCAAGTTGAGGTATAATTACCCATATCAGAGTGATTCGGGACAATTCACAGGTGAGTGTTGGGGGCTTATTGGCCCTTGACCAAGTTTTGAGGATCCTTGGTCATGTTTGACCTATTTTTGGGACTTCGACAGGCTGTCGAAGGAAGAGCACAAGACAAAGTAGAGATTGCAGGATCTCAACCCCTTTTTAGGGCCTTTTTGGGTTTTGGGATTATGTAATGGGTATGGGGATATCGTCCCATGGGTTTACCCATTCTTAGGCCTATTTTGTAATGTATAAATAGAACTCTAGGTGATGTAAGAAGAGGCCAGTGTGCTAAGTGCTAGAGTGATAAGTGATAAGTGGTAATTGCTTTGGTCATACTGTGTAAGGCTTGTAGAGATAAGTGCAAGTCATGTGTAGTGATTTGGGCACAGACTGTGGAAGGCTCTGTGCCTAGATCTACTCAAGGAAGGAGGATCCAGCAAGATGCACATATCTTTTGTACTCTGCGGAGTTGATTTTGAGGCTTTGTGAATTTAAGAATATTTATCAAAGATAATAAAGAATATGAAGTGTTAGTGGATGTAGCCCTAGGGTGGGGGTGAACCACGTATATCCTGTGTTGTGAATGCTTTATGCTTCTTGGTTGTTCTTTTGTTTATGTGATTCATTGCTTAGTGCGATGTTAGATGATAGATGAATCTGATATGATAGATTAGTGCTGAATAATGTGAATGAATGCTAGATATGATCTCTATTGGTATGCTTAGTGATTCAATATATTGTATCTGTGTGAATGATGCACTGATCTATTGTTAGGGTTTAGCTTCACTATAAACTAAGGCTAAATATTGATGAATCATAATTGCTAAGTTCTCTGTTAAGGTGTTACAATCATAGATCTCTGCCTCAGCTAAGGTTGCAGACACCTGAGTCCTGCAACCACCCTTGCCTCTACCTTGGGTGAGACTTCATCTGCTTCGCAGGTGTTTCCGAAAAGGCCAATAGTTAGGGTTTTGTTGGTGGTTTGTTGTAGAGTTGAACCCTGGTTCTGCCCCTATGACAATAGTGCCCTAGAAAATTTCCCTCTTTCAAGGAAAATAAAGACTTCTTAGGATTTAGGGAAAGACCAAACCTTCTGCATTTCAAGAAGAATTTCCTCAGATGACATCAATTTTCTTTATCAGATCTAAAAAAAACTATTATATCATCCATATAGATGACCACAAATTTATCCCTCTCTCTAATGAAGGCTATGCCCATGGCTCACTGAAAGGTTGCTCCTGCGTGCATTAATCCAAAGGGAATTTTGGAATACATGAATGTGCCCCAAGGAGTGGTGAAGTTGTCTTTTCTCTAGCTTCAAGCAGGAAAAAGATCTGATTGTAGCCAGAAAATCCATCAATCATGGAAATCCTAGATGCACCAGTTACCCTCTGCAATATGTGTTCCATCTTTGGCAGTGGGTAATTTCCCTTCTTTGAGCTCCTGTTCAGATTCCTGAAATCGGCACAGAGTTTGATTTCTCCACTCTTCTTTCTTGCTAGGATCAGGTTGGCTACCCACTCATAATATCTCAAATGCACAATAATCTGAGCATCCAAAAGCTTCTTCACCTCCCTTTCCATAGTAGGCATCAACATAGTATTTATCTATCTTAATTTTTTCCTAAATGGTTTGGCTTCCTCTTTTAATGGAATCTTATGCTCAATGAAACTAGTGTCATATGTTCTAATGTTTTCATAGGTCCAGGAAAAAACATCGGAAAATTCCTTTAATAGCTCAGTATACTCGTCCCTCTGATCCTTTGACAGACTGATTAACAATTTGACAAATTTTGGATCCATCTCTGTGCCAATATTGCACTCGACCACATCAACATCATCACTTGAGATTTCATCCTTTACTGCCACATCATTTCTGTCAAATAGTCATTCCAAAGGGACTAGTCACTTTTGGATGCATTTGCTAGGCAATTGCACAGTATGATGATCAAAAATTTTGTTTAGAAGAACATCAACATGAGGTTTTATTTCAGAGTTAGGATCCTGGTCGATGTGTAATGTTGAAAACTCCTCCACAATTTCCAGAAATATTTTGATTTCAAGATCATCCTCAAATACTTTCCAATGCTTGACATTGTCAGGTATAGAGGGTCTATATTTCACTTCTACATCATACCTGAGTTTGGGTGGCAAGGGGACTCTGAAATTTCTTTATGAAATGGCCAAAGAGTCAACCATCACATTTTCTTCTCTTAGGACAAATGAAATGTTGAAATCCAGAAAAAAACTATCAACAAGGTCCCATACTTCATTTCTGTAACTTCTGAGCCGACGGTGTTTGGTTTGATAAATATTTATGGTCTTCTGGACAAGCAATTCAGCATCACCAAACATTGATATCTCTTTGATCCCCATGTCCTTTGTAGGCCTTAAGCCCAAAACAAGAGCTTCACATTCTGCCAGATTATTGGTAGTTTCAAACTCTAATTTGTATGACAAAGGTATGGTTTCTTGAGTAGGGGAAGCGAAGACTAATCCAACACCAACAACATCCTTAGAGGAGGATCCATCAAAGAACATTTTCCAAACATAGGTGGTGGGGAAAGAAATTTCATGAAAAATCATGGGTTGTTTTTTGAGTTTTAAAGGAGGCCCCAGAGAATCATTGAACTTCAATAAACTAGACCCCATCTCGGTGTCAAGTGAAAATATAGGATGGTTGGTGGGGTTAGATTCATCGCTAATAATATAGGCCAACTGAGCTTCTCTGTACAGTCTTCTATGTTCCCCTCCAAAGACTGGAATGATAGCATATGTGAGATTGATCTGTAATGTTCCTCCAAGTCTTTTTATCCAAGATCTTGACAATAGCATACCAAACTTGGGGGTAACATCAACCACCACGATATCCATGCCCACACTTTTCACGGGCTGCTGAAACAAGGTCACAACTAGATCTTTGATGACCCCAATACATTGCACCCTCCTCGAATCAAAAGAATACAAATCATGATAAGTCTTTGTGATTTCCAATCCAAGTTCCTCCATAACAGTTTTGGGCATGATATTATGAGATTCTTCTAGAGGTTTATCGATTCTGTGGGGTGGGGAAATGACTCAGACTACAACAACTTAGAGAGGGATTTCTTGAAGTCTTTGTTCTTGACTAGTTTTGAGAGGGGGATAAGGATTCTAATTTTTTGAATTTGATGCTCAAATTTGAAGGAGGAAGGGGGCTTCAGGATTTCTCTCAGCTCAGGGATGCGGTCTTTAGCTATTGGTGAGGGATTCTGAGTTTTCTTTTGTTTGTTGTTGTTTGTTGCATCTTTGATAGGAATATATGCTCTGGGAGGTTGATCAGGGATGTCTGACTTCCCTTCTTTTTTCTTTGACCTGAGGTTATATTTATTGGGACTGCTATTTTCCTTCTCACACTTACTTAGCTCATTTATTTGACTGTTCATGAGGGATTCCTCGTATGCCGATTGAGTCAAATGGAGAAATGGGGAGGTATATCCAAGACAATGGATTTCAGGATCAAGCTATTCTTCCTCCCTCTCTTCATCAACAACAAGGTTATTTTGGAGGGGGGTTTGGATTTTATGATCATCCCTATCTCTGTTTCTGGGCTCTCTTGGGAGTATTTGAGGGGCATTGTTTGGTCTTCTGAAGTTGCCTCTATTATCAATATGAATAGGATTTATTTATGTATGATTCCCCTCTACTTCCAACCTTTCCATCCTAGTTGAAAGTGATTTTAGTAACTTGGTTACTTCATCCATTTGAGGGGGGGAAGCATAGGAACTAGAGGTGGAGGCTTTAGAGATTCCCC
The DNA here is from genome assembly GCA_032191745.1 of Picea mariana. Classification (NCBI taxonomy): domain Eukaryota; kingdom Viridiplantae; phylum Streptophyta; class Pinopsida; order Pinales; family Pinaceae; genus Picea; species Picea mariana. The sequence goes on along the minus strand of JASDQU010227381.1, from coordinate 11,400 downwards.
TCGGTATGTCTCTATCAACCTTATTCCTGAGTCGGTTTGCTGCCAACACGTTAGACTCCACTTCAAGGGATGCATCTTGCATATGAGCCAAGGATGTAGCTCTTCTCTCTCTTAACAAGAGACATAAGTCAGGTTCAAAATCACTAGCATAGGTAATTTTAGTAGAGGCTTATGTAGGCTTTATCTCAACAGGGATATTATTGTACATCTTGTTGAATCTTTTGGAGAAGTCAGAGACAAATTCTCCCTCTTTTCTCTTTAAGTAACCAAACTTTGTGATATAATACATAAAGTCCTTGTTATCCCCCCATTTTCTCAAGAAAACATCATCTAAAGTCTCAATCCCAGTGATGGATCCAAGGGTCAATCCCCTAAACCATTTCCTAAGCTCACCATTAAGGCTTTGGACAAAGACTCTCATCCAAACATCTTGATTTTCAATATTTAGATTGTCTGCATAACTTTATAAGGAAGCGAGGTTCTCTTTAGCAGTTATGTCTTCTTCTCCAATGAACTTAAGCATGTATTTTAGGTAATCTCTAGTAAGGAGAGCATTCATGGGCTGAGGTAAGACCATAGGTGAATATCTAGCAGCCACTATGGAATCCATTCTGTTCCTAGGAGGATTAACACCTACCATAGGGATGATAGGTGGTAGAGAATGAGGAGGATATGGAGTTCGAGCAGGGGAGACTAGAAGTGAGCTTCTAGGAGGGAAAGGAAACAACAAAGTATTTGAAGGAAAAGCTACAGGACTTGAGGGAACAAAGGTTTCCCTTTCTATAGTAACAACAACAATAATAGAAGGAGGGGTGGTAAAGCTCGGGGTAGGAAAATATTTTGAGGTGTTGGGCCTACACCATGGTGCAACTTTAGGGGAGAGAGGAGTGACAAGGATTTCTCCCTCCAATCCTAGAACAGGAGGGGGAAACTCAACAGGAACACTCCCAAAATTTAAGGTTCAGGAAACTCCAACAGGAGGTATAATAGTAGAATGAGTTGCAAAAATTGGAGTTCCTATATGAGGATAATAAAAATCATCTGAAATACCAAGTTCATCAACAGAAGTGCCTTCTCGAAGGGCCTTTCCTTTTTTGATAATTTTCTCTGGGTCCGCTTCAAGTGTTGCTAAAGGAAGCTATGGAGTAGACCTCGTGTGTCTTCCCCTGGAAGCCACAACTAAAATAGTGGATTTACCAGCGGATTCATGTCAATGGAGTCACCACAGTGGATTCGCCAGGTGTAGGCTGTAATCTTCAATGCATTCAGTTTTGATGCAACTTTAGAATCGATAAGCTTTGTCATTCAAATCCCATTGAAAATGTTAAATTCATCCCCAACAACGGCGCCAAAAATGTTAGCATTGGAATTCACCTCTGTATTGCAGCAGAGGTAAGCCCAAATCCCATCAGCCTGTATGTCACAGTGAATAATTTTAGGAGAGGTCTAATGGATATAGACTCAGAATCATGTCACTTTAATTCAAAAACACTAGGTTGATACACGTATATAAATGAGGTCTTGATCTAAATTTAGTGAGTAAGTTTGTATAGTGGTGAGTAGGTGGAAGAATAGGAGGAAGATGTGATGGTCTGCTATGGACATCTGGTCTTCCAGCAGCCTCTAGAGGAAAATTTTCAAATGCAAGATCTTCTTAGATATGATAACTTCAAGAAGCTGAAAAATGTTGTAACATCAACTGCAATCAAACCTACATGACACTACAATCACAACACTCGACTGGATCATCCATGCTTGAGCTCTCGGAATCAGAAGAAAATAAATGAAGGGGAAATTGACTTCCATTAAAGAAGAAGTCTCAAGTAACAATACATAAGCAAAGAAACAAAGGCCTCATTAAAACTTTACAATCAGGAGCATAGCTCTACCATCGACACTAAAAAAATATGAGATCGACTCCTATATACTTAGAGAAACACTACAGAGGTGTGCTTGAGATTTTGCATTGAAGGCGTTACATTTGCATTCTTCCTGGCAGACTATGCATGCAGTCTCCTATTAGACATGAACTTCAGTCAGACACAATCATGCTTCAGAATGGGCTTGCGCATGAGTTGACTGGTTGACAGTCCTTTCTTGGGATTTCCATTTATGGTGGAAATGATGTTCAACCGCCACCACCTACTTCAATAAATACTTCATCAGGATTGGGGAGGCCCTAGTCAACTCTGCACTTGTAGGATGTGGCAACCTCTGCATTCTTCCATCTGGATATGCTTTGGGAGTTCACATTGAGACTAGCAGGAAGACATGGATGAGGAACTATCAAGGGATATTGGCCTGATCGATGGGATATGAGACAAGAGGTGGTAATGTGGACAGAGGTGGTAGAGGAAACATGATTAGGAAAGTGCGGTCGACAAAAAACGTGGGCGCTGAGGTGTGATGGGATGAAGGGAAGATGATGTGGAGGAAGAGGGGAGAATACATGGCAGGAGATGATAAGAGGGAGTGAAAAAGGGTTATGACATAGAGATGAGTAGGGGGACAGGTGTGCGACAACGAAAGGTGGAAGGGAAGTAGGAGATGTGACAGGCATAGGAGAGAGATGGAGTGGGGGGCAGTTGGCAAAAGGAACAATGATAGTAAGTGAGGGTGGCAAGTGATCTACTCGAAGGGGGGGGAGAGTGGTAGGTGGGAAAGGTTGGGGGGGGTCCGAGTTAATGAGGAGGTGACATGATAGTGGGGGCCCCGCACTCCAAAACGACCAACTCGGACCGCCCCTCCATTAATGGCAGAACTTCAAGGTGGGGGGAGGAGGGGGTCCGATATGGATCCTGTGTGGTAGATCTAGGTGCACAAATATCAACCATCTATATCGAAGCGCTTCTTAGCATGATGCGCCCAGGACCCAAAAATTAGGATAAGCAGGAGTTTGTGGTTTTTTAGCCTACTTCTTGCCTTTTTTTTGCCAAAGGGGTCAATTTCTTAGGAAAACACCCCCTTAAAAATAAATGTGATAACAGACAGTATGCTTGAAGCTGAAATCTTAGAACCAATCGAAGAGTCAGAATGGATAAGTACGATGGTAGTGTAGGACAAAAAACAAGGAGGGATATGGATATGCGTTGACTTGAGGAAGTTGAAGGATGCATGCCTACATGACTGATTCCCTACACATTTTACGGGTGAAGTGTTAGAGAACATATGAGGACATGAAGCTTACTCATTCAATAATGGATTCTCAGGCTACCACTAGATCAATATAGCACAGGAAGACAGATACAAGACCACATTCTCTATAGAATGGGGATCTTACTAGTACACAGTCATGCCGTTTGGACTAAAGAACGCACCAACAATATTTTCCAGAGTAGTCATCGCCGCATTTAAGGAATTCATCCACCATTTTTTCAAGGTATACCTAGACTATTGGATAGTCTATAGTTTGTTGAAAGAACATGTAGAATTCTTATGGCTGATGTTAGAAAGATGTAGGCAGTGCCAGATATCATTGAACATAAAGAAATTCATATTCATAACACAGTTTGGGATACTATTGGGCCACATAGTATGCAAACAAGGTTTACTAGTAGATCCTGTAAAGATTGCAGTAATTGTTAACTTAGCACCATCAAAAACAGTCTGTCAACTAAGAGCGACGTTGGGACACACGTGATACTACAAGAAATTTATGAAAGGGTTCGCGCAGATTACTGCACCAATGGAAAAGTTGTTAAGGAAGGATACAAAGTTTCAGTGGAATGACGAGTGTCAACATGTTCTGAATACCCTTAAGGAAAAGATGGTCACCGCACCAACATTAGTATTTCCAGACTGGGAGAAGACATTCCACGTGCATGTGGATGCATCAACCATAACACTTGGAGCTATCTTGGTGCTATCAGGAGTGGGAAACTTGGATCACCCGATAGCATTTGTGAGAAGAAAATTATCAGAATCAGAACATAACTATAACACTATGGAAAGGGAAGGCCTAGCTATGGTCTATGCACTACAGAAGTTTAGAAATTACTTATTGGGGAAACAATTTAATATGTTCATATATCACTTAGCCCTTAAATACCTCATCAACAAGCTAGTGTTGGGGGGGATAATCTATAGATGGTTACTCATATTTCAAGAATTTGAATTTGAAGTAATAGTTAAGCCAGGGGAATTGAATGCAGGACCTGACCACCCATCAAGGGTCACAAATGGAGAAGAACCTATGAACTTAGAGGATAACTTTCCAGACACATAGTTATTCTTAGTCCATATCATTGATGAATACTTTGCAAATATCATTCAATACTTGATCACAGGTACTGCACCGCAAGAATATAACACCGAATAGAAGAAAAACCTGGTAGTCCGGGCTGCAGACTATCAACTAATCACATGCCACTTATACAAAATGGGTGAAGATAGCATCTTGCGAAGATATGTGTTAGAACATGAAAGACCAAGAGTTTTAGCAGAAGCCCATGAGGGAATAGCAGGAGGACATTATGTAGGAAAAGCTACCACACAGAAGGTATTGAGCACAGGAATATGGTGGCCGACCATTCACCAAGACTCGAAGGAGTACTTCCAGAGATGTGACGTCTGTCAAAGGGTAGGTAAACCCAATAGAAGGGACGAGATGCTATTACGACCACAAGTAACATTGTAGGAATTCAAAAAATGAGAAATAGACTTTGTGGGACCAATCAACCCACCAACCCACCAATAAACATAACAAGAACTAGGTACATTATCACTGTGAAGGAGTACCTAACAAGATGGGTGGAATCTTCACTAGTGAAGGATTGTAGCACAAAAACAACAATACACTTCCTATTTGAATGAGTAATCACTAGATTTGGGTGCCCACAAGTTTTGATGAGAAATCAAGATACACACTTCATAAACAACACCATCAATGCTATGAGTGAATAGTTTGAAGTCCATCATCAAAAGAGCACATGATATCACCCACAGGAAAATGGCATAGTGGAAGCATTTAACAAAATCCCTGAGAATGTGCCGAAAAAGATCTGTAACGTCAACAGGGATGACTGGGACCTCAAAGTACCAACAATATTATGGGCCTACAGGACTACGTGCAAACATTTGACAGGGCATACACCATTTTAACTAGTCTATGGCCAAGAAGCAATGGTGCGATTAGAATTCTTAGTACCAAGATTGCATGTAGAAACAATCACACATATGACAGTAAGAGGTGCAGTACATGAGCGACTAAATCAGTTAATGACCATGGAGGAAGATAAGATCTTAGTAAGGTTCCACCAAAAAGTTCAGAAAGAAAGGGAAAAATCTTGGCATGATAGACACATCAAGAAGAAAACCTTCAAGGAAGGAGATCTAGTATTGATGTATGACAACAAATCATTTCAGGACCCAGGAAAGCTAAGAACGCACTGGATAGGACCGTACAAAGTAAAATCTATCACATATGGAGGAGATGTACAGTTGAGAGACTTATCAGGTGCAGAACTCATAGGGATGATCAATGGGAGCCAACTTAAGCTGTATAAGGATAGTCGACCACCCACCGCATAGTAAAAAAAAAAAACAACCACCAAAAAAGAACTAATAGAGGCATAGTGTACCAGAGGAAGAATGGGCATGCATACTTAGGAACACAAACTCAACGAGGAGAAGGACAATGACCACGTAAAAGGGAAACAAGTGGGAAACAAAAATATGGCAAAAGAAGTACAAAATGATGGAGTTATATGGAATTGAAGGACGGAAAGGACTGATGGGACATTGCATTAATCATGCCAACTAGACACGGCAAGGAAGATTAATGGAAAGTATGAAAGAACCAAAGGTGTAGTGAACTCATAATTAAGGTAGCATCCTCGACAAGATTCATGTAATGCCCATAAAACACATGGACGCAGGTGCAAAGAGTCTATTTGTGAAAAGAGAACACATAGGGAATGATAGAGGCTAATGAGCATAGAGTGGAATTAACAAAGGTCAGAGAGACCATTATAACTCAGCAAACCTTTGACATTCACCAACATGGCACGTCCAAAGCAAGCAGAAGAAACCCAGAGTACTAGACAACCCAGAGTTAGAACTAGATCATGGGTACAATTGGAAGAAGGAAAACAACAACCGCCAAAGATCATCAATATCGACGAAATCCCATCTCTAGACACAACACTGATTAACCCTACAGTAGTAGTGGAAGAAACCCAACAACCAGCATCGGAGGGAATCAATGTAGAACATTGAAGCAGCTCCGAGAGTCAGTGGAACGATGATGAATCTGGAAGCAACAGTAGAAACAGATGAGTCTCAATCAACTGTCTCAGACCACCCACCAAAAGGAACAATAGAAGATGTCACAGGTTGGCCAAAATGGCATTCTGAAGTACAATTGATAGCCACTGGAACCTCAAGCCAGCCACCACCGAAGAAGGACATAAAGCAGGAACCTAGGTCACCTCGCAAGCAACCTATTGCCACCCTCATTCTACAATGTATACCAGATGGGGTATGGGTGTAATCAGGCTTGCTAGGGCAGATTGACAAGATAAAATACTCATACCATGATGTAGTAGACACATACAAGTTTTCATAATTTTCAAAGAGAGTATACTTAGAGACCATGGGCACAAATCCAGTTGGGGAACCAATTGATCAGCCACTTTGATGGGCAATAGGATTGGAGAAAAAAAGAATTTTAAATCTACTATACCTACCACACTTTGGCAGAGGGTAGTACGCAAGCGGGTGCATCAAACAATTGTTGACAGTCACACATGGTGGGGACATATGGTTGGACGATATCGTCTCAATAGACGTAGAACTTATTATGAGCATAACAGGGCTGCCATCCCGGGGTATGGATCCTGCACAGTTTCTTGATGACAAAACCAAGGAGAAAGAACTAGCAGAAGAGATGAAGAATAAGTATGGTACCGACAGGGGGACACAAGGAATCATTATCAAGAGGATCAATGATGTCACAACACAAATGGGCGCAAAAGTATTTTCTTGTAAGCTGCTAAGAAAATGTTGCAGGGAGGAATTTCTAACTGGGGCGTTCGCAGTTGCAGCTGAGTGTGTCGAGGGCACCACAGTGAGCTGGGCACCCTATCTCTTGAACTTGTTCCTAGATGACTATAAGGATGCATAAGATCTAGGAACAAAGTTTCACTATTCATGGCTAATTATGTTAATAGCCTTTATGGGATGAAGGGAACTGAGATATGTAACTTTCATTACAAGACCCAAACCTAATCAGGGAGCGAGATATTTATTGCTAAAAGCCACGATGGATGCTAGGCACAAAAGGATGAGGGGGTCCATATTTGAAGGATACCTACACGATTTGCAGGAGGCCATCAACAACATGTGGAGGATCACACCAGAGGCTTTCGCATGGTATTGGTACATCACCAACTTCAAGGCCACATGATACACGATGTGGATACAGGCATGAAAGGACCCTGATAAGCAATGCCTACAAATGCGCTATTTATCACATAGTGAGACATCGACATGGTGATCAAATACTGGGAAGATGAATGGAATATTTTGGTCCTTACCCAAGACTTGCCGAAAAGGACATCAGAAGAGGAGGCAGGGTAGGGAGAAACACAGCCTCAGAAAGTCCAAGTGCCCAAGAAATAGAGGATGGGCTAGACAAAGACAAAGCAAACAAATGAAGGAACAGTGAATACAGGGACCCAGAAGGGGAAGGAGGAGAATATGTAGCTAGAAAAAGAGTAGCAGAAATAGGTCGAGGCCATGTAAGGGACCACAGCAAGTCCCAATCCCTAGGAACCAGGCCTTAATAAGAGACCAACTATTCAGACCGGGGGCGCGCGCAAGAAAACAAAGGTGCAAAGAACGCCTATAGAATATATGATAATGGAGTATGATGGAGAGATGATATACCAAATGGTTCAGGATTTTATATCCAAGGATTTTCACAATGTTCCACACCACAGGGAGAAAATCCAAGAGGAGCTGGCATAAATGTGACAGTTCCTCAAGAAGCTCGGGGAAACATTGACAACATGCAACAACATGGGAATAGGGCCATTAGCATCAAAGATAGAAGAAAGAATGGAAGAAGGCTAGAGATATATAGTCCATACAATACTGTAGCCGAACAAACCATTCCACATTACACCCAGTAGTTGTGCATGGACGATATTTTGGGGCAGACACCCCTAAAATACTTAGTTCAAATCCAATTGGTATTGCCGCAGATACAATCTAGGGATCTACACAAGTTGTAGGTTAGTGTAAACCATGAGGTATAGTATCGTTGTTGCACAAAATTAGATGAATTACAACAAGCAACAGAGAAGTGGGACACACTGGAAATAATATACAAGAAGGCCAAGATCGAGACCCAAGAGGAAAGGGAGCGTAGGAATGAATTGGAACAAAAAGTGGTAGGAACTTATGAGAAGATTCCACAGACTACACAGAGGGATGAAATCAAAGTAGCAAAAAAGATTGATCAGATTTCCTAGGCAATCAATCAATATCAGAAGGAGATTGAAAATCTTCGGGAGCATCTCACACTAAACACTCCACCAGAAGTAAAGGATCAAAGTAAGCATGAGGCAATAACGTAGCTGCAGGAGATAGAGAAACAGGTCATCACAACAACCAACTTATTCGATGAGGTAGCACAACTTTGAACAAAGTTAGAAGAGGATTAGAAAGTCCAAAAGTGGGACAAGGAAGAAGAAAGGATAATTGTAGCTGTCCAGGACCTTGAGCAGAGGCATAAGACAATGTCCATCAAAGAGCACATCAAAGGGGAACATGACATGAAGAAATTGCAGGAAGAACTCACAATTGCGCAAACACAGAAGAAGGAGCATCGGGCTCAAATGGAACCATTGCAAGAGCGGGTAGCAAAAGTTCTGGGACAGGAAGAGGAAGCCAAGACACATATAGCACAGACCCAGGAAGAGTTCCTAGAACTGATCAATGATGAAATTGCAGTCTAGATAGTGGACACACTGAAGGAGAAAATAGCGCAAGCATAAACATAGGAAGCAAAGCTCAAGGAAAAGTTCCAGACGATCACCGAGGAGATCGAAGTTTTTTGTTAGGTGTCTTGGGACAAGCCACATGTCAGTGTTGGGGGCCTGTTTGAAGCAGGCCAAAGACAAAAGAAAGCATGCACAAGGAAAGTGAAAGATGGAAGGAAGAGTAGCATGCACACATGCAGGGAAGACCTAATGAAGGTAGGGTTAGGGTTTTGGTAATGTATTGTAATGGATGAAGAGAGATAAGCATATAAATATATATACTTAGGTATCATAAGGGTTCATATTTTCTAATAGATGAGTTGTTATTGTAGAGAGAGATGTTGTAGTGAACCGATATGTAATATTTTGCTGTATGATCTATTTTTGTAAGCTATTGAGCTAGAGAGGATGAAGAAGGGTATATCTTGAGGGTTAGGTCGCAGGCAGAGGAGTCTGATGTGATTTATTCTACCTCATATAGATCTTATCCAACTGGGAAGAGTTGTAGGCGCGCGAGGATGTAGTGACAGGACAACTATAATAAAAGAGTTGAGAGCCAAATCTTTGTGGACATAGCCCAGGAAGGGGTGAACCACCTGTTTATTTGCAAATGACAATCTATTGGTTTTACAAGTTATAATAGTGGTTCAATATATAGTTCTTATATCTCACACTCAATCCTAGGCTATGAACACATGAGTATTATAATCACCCATTAAATCTATCTCAGGTGAGATTACGCAGTGCACTCTGTGCACTGTGTTGCCTTCTAGTTTACTAGGAGGGCCGATAGGTTTAAAGGCTTTATTGGAAACCTGAATAGACATGAACCCGGGTCAATAAAATCAGACATAATAGAAGAAGCAAACCAACATTTACCCTGCTCGAATTATTTTTTGGGCGGTGTACATACCTGAGAGGTGACCATCGCAAGAGCCACTATGGAAATCATTCAAGACTATGTCTGCTTTGTTGATGGTTAGACATAGACGAATAATGGTGTCGACCCCATGTCGATAGAGGATGTATCTGATGAGGAGGTATCAAGGGGCCTGATGATGAATGCATCGACAATCGTTTCGAGAGGAGATGAGACCCAAAATTTTGTGTCCACAGGTAGATGAGGAGGTTGTCATACCAGGGGTCATTGGAGGGGATGAAGAAGAGGTTTTCATCAGGAAAATCCATATTGACAGAGGAAGTTGTAGCATTTGAGGGAAAATTCGTAATGAGTTTGGTGAGGAAAATATCTTTCTTTTGGGAGTTGATAAATCTAGGTCATATTCCTGGAGGATAATGATCCATCGGGAAAATTTTCCATTAATTTTCCATTGACTAAGCAAGTACTGCATGGGGTTTGAATCTGCTATGACCTTGGTAGTTTGAAGCAGGATATAATGACACAACTTTTGGAATGCAAGGACAAACGCTAGGGTGAGTTTCTCATCATGATTATATTTCAAGGATGGCCCTCAAATATTTTTACTAATGTAGTAAATGACATGTTCATGCCCATCATCCCCTAATTGGATGAGGACTCCTGCTACTGAGATGGCTGAAGATGAAAAGTAGAGGATGTAATCATGATCATAGTCAGGGGGACTAATCAAAGGGGAATTGGATAAGGCAGATTTTAAATCATAAAAACTTGTTTGACGATGTTATTCCCATCGAAATGGGATATCATGGCGCATTAAGCAGAGAAACCCATACGCACGAGTGGCATAATCTGGGAAAAATCAACGTAAAAAGTTGTCTTTGCCTTGGAAGATCTGCAGTTGGCGAAAATTACTAGGTGGTGGAATTTTTGTGATAGCGTGGACCTTGAGGGGGTCCACCATGATGTCGTGTTGGGAAACAATGAACCCTAGAAGGCGTCTGGTAGTGACGCAAAATACACACTTGAGGGTCTTCAAGAGGATATTATATTGGCTATATTGTTGAAAAATGATGCGTAGGTCGTCTGTTGGCCCTCGACCAAGTTTTGAGGAAAATTTGGTTAGATTTGGCCCACTTTTGGACTTCGACACATTAGTCGAAGAAGGAGCACCCAAGCGGAGATGAGATCGTAGATATCACACATTTTTTAGGGTTATGTGGACCCAACAAAGGGTCCTCTAGGGTTTTGTAATGGGTTTATGGGATCTCGGCCCATTGGGTTTTCCCATGTTTAGGCCTTATTGTAAGGGTTTGTAAAATTATAAATAAAGAGGAATGTATTGTAAAAGGTGTTGGATCATGTTGTCATTGATGCCAATGGTTTGATTACTTGGGAGATTGTTGGATCATATGTCATTGATGTAAATGGTTTGGTTTGATTGATGTCATTGGTTGATGTCAAGTAATTGATTTATATGATTCCCTTGATGATAATGTTATATGTCCAAGTGGAAACCAATCGATGCAAAGGTAAACA
>JASDQU010227379.1:2595-17532 GCA_032191745.1 Picea mariana | reverse complement strand
CGTGACCTCTAGCTATGACCTAGAGCCCCAACTTCCGATCGCTACGGGACTTTATTCTTTGCAAACTTCGAGGACTAACTCTCCTCCTTTTTCCCAAGTTCCGAACTCTCGAACCTCATTTGCCTTAGATCAAGGTCCACATCTTTCCGGATTCGACGGTCCAAATCAATTCCTCGCGAATCGACAATTTGCGTTTCGGGGTTTGGAAAAATAGTTTTCCCTCTTTTCTTTCAATCTCTAGTTTTTTGAAATCCACTTGAGTCAGATATAATGACTCAAAGCTCCTCGTAATCCACCGGCGTGGAACCTTTTTCGTGAATCCAGACTTCACGGTTCATGAATTAGAAAATAGTTCTCTTCCCTTTTTAACTTCTGTCTTCATAGAATTCGAGTGCGTCAAATCAACGGCTGACACTCGCCTTGAATCAATGGTCTAGATCTCTCCTCGTGAATCGGAAGTTCGCGTTTCAGAATTTTCGAGAAAAATTCCTTTGTTTTTCCAAACTTTGGATTTTCTGATTTCCTGATGAAAGAAATCAACGGTTCGATCTTCCTTGAGATCGACGGTTCAATACCTTCCCTGAGTTTTCGAGTACTGAACGACTCTTAGCGTTATCCTCCTCGTAGTTGGCTGGATCTGATGGCTCACGGATTTTCGGAACTTCTTCCTGGAAGCGCTCCACCGTACGATTCTACCCTTGTTAATCTCTTTCACGATTCGGGACTTGGAGTGACGAAGAATTTGTCTTGCACTCCAAGTTCACGATCCCCGAATTCATAAAATGATCTAATGGGTCAAAAAGAAACTGCGATCAACAACCCACATTTACTTTGAATCTGAGGGTGGTGAGTTTCTCCATCCACTAACCACCTTGTAGCTTCTAGCTATCTTACGGTCCCTGCGATTTCGCGAGTTTCCCATGGAAAATTCCGACCGTTCGTTGAAATTCTCAATGACTTCTTTCCAAATATCTGGGCGTCAACTCTTCTGGAATTGACCTTCTTCCTAACTTGAAGGATCTCGAATAATTCGACAGTGTTTTCCTTTCCAAGCTTTGGTTAATGAAATTTTAACTTCACCTTGCCGCGCACTTGTGCTCGGTCATGTGAACTTGCATTGTTCCTCTCTGAGCTTTTAACTGACTCAGTCTCAAAGGGACTCGACCCTTCTGTGTTTTTCTGAAAGACTTTCTGGTGCCCATCTGTACCTTCTACGCTCGTCTCCTGGAATCTTTCAAACTTAAAACAAGTTCCCTCTATAAGCACTCCTTACACTGGATATGCACACTCAACTAACTAAAGCTCTATGCTATCTCTTCTGAGCTTTGTTTTATGAACTGGAAGCATTATGTGTCTCTTCCATTTCCTTGCACTTTGTGGCAATTCCAAATAGTTATGGCACTCGTCAGTCTTTTGCAATACAACGCGCAGACAACTAGAATTTGTCAAGCCTTCATTTCTTGACAATTCTTCATCATTCATAAACAATCCAGTTTATGAAAATGTTTCCAATTTCATGAATTTTTTGAGCTCTGCTCGGCTCTGTACTTTTCGGGTTTTTCGAAACTTCAGTTTTCGGGACTTGCGGGTTTTCGGTACCCGGGACTTTGGGTTTTCGGCACTCAGGAGTTCATTATGTAGTGACTCCCCACCTCTTGTCATTTCAATTGCCGAATTCTGAAATTCTGATTTACTTTACCCTCCGGGCCCACAGCACTGCTGTCGCCCACTACCATGGTGGCACGTGGCAAGTTCACGAGGGTCCACATCGCTTTCAATGACATCATTGGGTCCCACCTCTCTTGCTTCTCTTCTTGTCCCACTGGCACGTGGTACATCTCCATGTATCCACGTCCATTCCTAGAAAAATATGACGGTCAGATCGTTCTCAGATCTACGGCACAGATCCTTTTGGGGTTTTGGGCTTCCAAACGCCGATGCGCTCTAACTCCCGTTAGCCGCCCGGGCTAGACTCGTGGCTCACACGACCTCTCCTTATATGACCACAGTCATACCTCCTATTGGGGTTTCGGACTTTCCAATGCCGAAACACATATGCCCTCAGGATTCACGATTCCCCGAACCCCGATTTCCCGGTGGATGAATCTCCTTCCAGAACTTTCCTGAATGCCTCGATCTCGGCCACGCGTCTCAACTGATGGACAGCTCTGATCGATTCCAGGATTTTCACCATGAAAATTCCCGATCTCATGTCATCGTGACTCCCGATTTCACAAATGTCGATATCCCGATGGCCACGCCTCTCGTCGGGACTTTGCCTCTGCTGTTCACGAAGGCTTAAACCCCCGTGCAACTCTCGATAGATCCGATGGATGTCGGGTCTCTAGATCAAGATCCAATGGTCCAGTTCCGTTCTTCCTGTGCGTACACTCCAGAGACTAAACTCCGAGCATCTTCACCCGTTCCAACGACTGACGGGTTCTTCGCTCTAGATCTGACGGTGCAGATCATTTCTTCCTGTGCTTGCTCTCCTCCACAAAAACTCGGTTCTTTTTCTTTCCTTTCTCCCACAGATGGATAATTCGATGCCCTCTTGGCTGTCCTCCTGCTCAAGCAACCTCCTGCTGAGCCTTCAGGGTGTTCAGCGACCCTGTGAATATCCTTTAGTGGATTCTTCCTCTAAGTTCCAGAACTTAAAGAGTTCTCTTCTCTTACTGTGCCTGTCTGCACAATGTCTCAATGCCCACCTGGCAGAGTATCTTTTCACATAACATTCAGCAGTTCTGTCCTCTGTGCACTCCTTGCACTTGCTCAATTCCCACTTGGCAGAGCTCTCAGTATCCCCTAGTGATTTTGGTTCTTCTTGAACTCACAGCAGAGTTCTTCCTCAGCACCACTGTGCATATGCTCAATGCCCACTTGGCAGAGCGTCAAGAATCCTCAGTGATTCTGACTTCTTAAGAAACCACAGCAGAGTTCTTCCCAATGCACCACTGTGCATATTCTCAATGCCCACTTGGCAGAGCTTCACAGAATTCCTTAGAGATTCTGTCTGCAACTGTGTTTCTCATACGCAGCCTTCCCTCCTGAGGTGTTCAGCAACCTCAAGGTCTTCTCCCTTTGAGTTGTTGATTTCAGCTGTGTGCCCACTTCGCACGTCTTTGTTTGAATCCGCAGAGTTCAGATATGCAACTTCTATGCATGGCTATCAGAATCCACAGTGTTCTGTCACACCCTCCTGGTATGAAGCCTCAAAGACCTCTCAAGCCTAAAACCAAATCAACTCCTGCAAATTCGCAACTACATCTATAGCATAAATTCACAGCATAAAATAGAACACACCAAGACATTCATTCAACACAGAAATACATGCAGGTAAAACTGCTTCTGTTTGTATTAATAAAATGCCTCTTTACAAAGGTGTTCCTGAGCTCAGACTTTAACAGAGTCTCAACTCCTTCTCTCCTCTGCTCTCTACTCGCAAACTCTCTCCTATGCTCCCACACACTTCTGGTGTGGAGTCCTCTCTCCCTGTGGACTTATGCCACACTGGCGGCGGTCTCATAATGCCGCTATACCTCCTGAGCTTAAAAACTTATCTAGCAACTCCTTGACACTTTGGAGCAAACCAGGGTCCGAAATTGGCCTTCCAGACCCAATTTCCCCTTGCATTCTCAGTCCAAAGACCGCTCCACTGGCCCATCTAGGCTCAGTGTTGAAACCTTCACTCTGATACCAATTTGTAGTGTACCCTTTTGCTTACCAAGGCCTTTAACACACTATATAAAAATCTGTACACACTTACGTTGGATTTACATAACACATACAGTCCATTATATACTCCACATGCATTTAACAATTAAACACATTCAACACAGAGTATTCATATGAATTACTGCCATAATCATCAAGCAATTAGCTTTTCATATTAATTCATATACACAGCGGAAAACATGCCAACCAAGTGCAGGCCTTCCATGAACCTCCCAGCTATAGACCACACTGCTCATCATCTCGACAGTGGATCACCCCCGAGCTGGGACCGAGCTCCACCCCAAGGCAAGGAATCTTAGGCTAGGCTGAGGTTACAGGGAAAACAACACAGAAATATCTGGAAGGATTCTTCCCAAAGATGCCATCTTACGCCCACTACTACCAGACTCTCATTCCCCACATGCCTGTTCCGTCCGGGAGTATACACCTTCACACCCACAGTCCATCGGTGCTAACCTCCCTCTCTGGGTCTCGGCAACAGGCCGGATCAGGAAGTCTCAGAGCCCGCAGCTGGTGCTGGACACTCTCTGGAAGAAACCACTTCCCAACAAACTCTTCCACCTGGAAAGAGTTGCTCGCAGGCCTGACAACCTGCCTCTTCCAACATCAACCACCTCCCTCACCTGGAGAGGGGTCATAAACAATCTCAACAATGGCTTACTTTGGCCAGTATGCTACGCGCAGACCAGTACTGCGTGACCACCACAGTCAACCGGGAATACAGACTCAGACCTCTCAAAACCAGCTCAGCCATGGCAACTAGGTCTCACCGTGTTGATATTCAGAAATTGCCCGAGAAGCAATTTTCTGTAGCGAATTACCCAGACTCCCCCTTCCGGCCGAATGGTTGTTTCCCCTCCGCCCTACCCAGGATAGACTCACCCCCTGGTGTTGGGAATGCATGACAGACAATCCACGCAAGGGGTCACGTAGGTTCAGACGATTCAGACCCGGGGATGTACCATCTATCCAAAAAAACACAGATACATGCCTCCTCGATTCAGAGGAGGTACGATCATTTTTTTGCAAGAGTCAGACCCCCTTCTCTCCTGGCGGTCCGTGAGTCCCCTCGAGGAGGAACCCCCAACACGACTCATCTCGGCCTTTTATTGCATGGCCAGGGTTGACACTTGTCACCCATGGGACTGCATGCGTTCCACCAACACGCGTTCCTCCCACCACTTGGGAAATCATGTGTCCTTCCAAAAGGACTTAGGATAAAAACATATGATGCACATATCTTTTGAAATAATATTAAAATATTATTTCCAGGTTTAAGCCCCTAGGCTTAGCCCCTAGGCTCATCACTCAGCCCCTTTCCCAACTTCCATCCTCTAGTTCCTTGCCCACTCTGTGGACGCTCAGTCCCCCTTCACTCATTCATCGTGGTCGGTTTGCACCTGGTGGTGTTTATATTTTATTAAATATTCTGCATACATACAAGTACAACAACAGGCTCCTGGCCTTCAACACTTAGGCTCCCTGGCCTAACAAACACATAAGCCTACAGCTTATAGGAACTCAGCTCACCAGCCTATAACACATATGTAAAATTCGTTTCATACATTAGGTTTATAAAGGGCTCGACCTTGGGGACATTACACTTCAACTCTTAGAAATGATATCCTTGTGTAAGAAACTTTTATCTTAATACATTTACAAAACAAAATTTATTCCTTAATTCCAAACATAGAGTTCTAAAGAATCCAACAAATTTCTCCTATGAAAAGGTTGTAGAAATGGATAAACCAATACAACACCAAATAAACAACACTAAAGGAATCATGATTCTTATTTATTTATATACTTCATCCATATGCCACTGCGAGAAAAAGTCCCTACTCAAGTATATCTCTCTTTTTTTAGATTATAATCAAATGCAACAATAAAAAGTAGGAGAAAATCATAACAATAGGCCAATATAATGCTACAAGGTGTAGATAAGAAATAAAAAGGACCCCTTGAATGTTCAATTGTATGCTCATTTAGCTAGTAGTTGATAACATGCACAAAATGGTAACTCAAACTTACCAAAGACTACTTATAGCAACAAATTAGAAGCACTATATTCCAATGAATATTATATACTTTATCAAGAATTCATTTGATGGAAGCAAATCTTTCCCTCCTTGTCTCATTTGCTAATATCTCTCCCTGTGAACTGACATTCAGATGGTTATTAAGGAGGGTTTCAAACCATCCACTTCCATATCTTTACATAGATGATATTAGAAAATTATGTACAATAATGCAAGAATATTCTTCTCTAGCAACCAAAGATACAAATAATAGCAAACCAACAATCACAACTCACTAATGTTCTCTACAAAATTAGTAACAATGATAATTTAATGGATGAAGGGAACATGTCACACTACCATTTTAGTACCAATCTCCAGATCTTTAGATAGATACTATTAGAAAATTGGGTACAGGAGTCCAAGAGCATTCTTATCTAGCAACCATAGATACAAATAATAGAAAACCAACAATCAAACCTCAATAATGTACTCTACAAAATAATTAGCAATGAAAATTTAAGGGATTTAGGGAACATGTCACACTACCATTCCTATACCTATTATAATAACCTAGTTAAGGGTAATGGATAAGAAAACTATGAGTATTTGGTTGTTGAAATTGTGTGGGTTGTCTTGTTCTCCAAATAGGAATCTTGTCTTGATTTCATTACAATGATCCTCTAATCAACGCCAAGAAAGCACATGAATATCCCGCTAACCCCAAGCAACAAAAGTGTCAACAAAGTCCATTTCAACAATGCCTATTTTTGAACATATTTCCCATGCACATATAATTCAATTTGTCATGAAATAGTTCAAGACCCCATATATTTAGGTACATATCCTATTGGAGAGTTTTGTTACTTCAAAAAAATTACCCTAGAAATAGTACAAAACCTAAATAATCTTTGTAAAAGTGAATTTTGATGTGTTGTGATTAGACTCCTAAACTATATAAAGAAAAATGTGCACGCCATTTAAGAAGAATATTCCGTATTATACATCACATAAGTTATATTACTTCAAATAATTTTCTTTAGCTCTAATGCAAAACCTAAATAATCTATGTCAAAACAAATGAGGCATGATGCAATGAGATTCCTAAATCAATTCCCACGAAAGGATTTGTTATTTTTTTCCCTAAACAACTCAAGTTGAATCAAGGGTGACTACACATCGAATAACATGTCATAATAACATAAATTTGACTAAGTGTTGCATCGATGAAGATAAATAGTTAAACAAGTCATTAGACTTCTCACTATATAAGATACAACTAGGCAATTGGAGAAAATTATGCGTGCACTTTAGGAAGAGTGTTCCATATTATATAAAAAAGAAAGTTTCATCACTTCAAATAATTTGTTGTAGTAGTACAAAACCTAAATAATATCTATCAAAATGGATTGAGATGTGCTATGATGAGACTCCTGAAGATTCAAAATCTTTTCATTTAGTTCAACTATTAGAAGATGATTTGAATTTTTCTTCCATTTCACAAGTGAAAAACTAAAAATATTGGCTAGATGTGTCGTTTAAAGGTTGGTTACTCTAAAAAAACACATTAAAACGACAAATCAATGCAACACACATATTATTTCCATTGCAATTTAACTTAGCACGAACAATCCACAACAATACCTCCTAGAGACCATTATAAACATGAATTTTCAGCTGTTAGAGAACAAATATCTTAAATAACTATTATTTTCCATTATAGGAATACAATTCGTCTATTACAATGCCCGTACCTATGAAAAAAAAGGATCTAAGGAACTAATATATAACTTGAAATTGTATCCTCTTGAAAGCCATCATGCTACCAACCTAGTATCTCTTAATGGAGAACAAATGAAAACCTTCGTAAACATCTAGTTGGTAAGATAGTAAGACCGGACCTGCACCTAAAGTGGCTAAATAGTTAAATAATTCATTGGAATTCTCATTGTATAGGATAAATCTAGGAAATTAGAGAAAATTGTGTATGCTCTTTAGGAAGAGTATTCCATATTATATTACATAAGTTGCATTACTTCAAATAATTTTTTCTAGTAGCAGTACAAAATATAAATAATCTCTATCAAAATGAATTGAGATGTGCTATGATAAGATTTCTCAAGATTCCAAATCTTCACATTAGTTCAACTATTATAAAGAGGATTTAAAATCTTCTTCCATTTCATAAAAGAAAAAACTAAAAAGAATGGCTAAAACAACACATTAAAACGGAAAAGTAGAGAAATGAGACTAAACCTGTAATGTAATTATAATGGGACTGGGCCAAATGTAATGGTTCTCTTTGAGTAAGCACTTTCAAAACAAAACAAAACAAAGCTGACTTCAGTGTGTAAAATAAAACATACCCAATTAGAGGGAGCTATGTGTCTTTCCTTTGGACCAACTGATTGAAGAAGGTTCCCAATTGATATATGAAAGAAGGCCCACATATTCTCCAACTAAAAATGAAATTAAACAAAGGTGGGACCCCTTAAATCAAATAAAATGTCATGGAATGAAATCATAAACAACAGATGAAAACTTACAACTAAACCAAAATTTATTAATCACACATGAAGCAAATCGAATGCTTACATGAAAAAAAACCTTTGTTGGGAGGAAAATATAAAAAACATTCTTGACTACTACTTTCTCTGATTTTGCAAAAAGGAAAGGAAAAAATACAATGCAGCTAGCCTATAAAAGACATTGTTCAAAATATTATTGGCATTGATTTTGTGATAAAAGGATCAAAGAATTTTAGGGCCTCTTACTATATGCCTAAAGATCAATCTCTATGATTGTATGTCAAGAAAAGAATCTTCTCAAATGCAGTTAAAAAAATGGTATATTCCTAACTTGCATCGGCCCAGTTTGAATTACAAACACAGATTCTAGCCTTGAAGAAATCCTAACTTATCAATCAAGAATCTAATATAATTTTGATGTGCAGCACAGGTCTTTTGCAATTGAAGTGCACACACTTATAAATTTCTAGAAGAAAAAAAATCAATCTATTCAGAACTAGCAAACAACTAGAGCATGGGTCACCTTTGGGAATCCTTGTTTGGTTCTAACTAAATACACATCCTTTAGCTTCCAAATTGATGTATATCTCATCTGAGAATTTTAAACAAGCAATTCAAAACAACAAATATCTAGGCTCCTGAGAAAACATCGTGTGCCAACAACTTAAAAAATGAGATTGTATAACTAAGTGCAACAAGAGTTAACTACCGAGCACAAATTCTATACACTCCCAATCATAAACTACAAACAACACCTATTCTTTTATTATTTTGTAGAAAAAAAACCCATTGCTTAATCATGAAATCACAGAGAACAATAGTGGTTGTTGAGACACATACTATTATCCACTATGAAAAAAATATGTTAAATTCTAAGTATTAGAAAAACCCAATGAATAAGTTAAAAAAAACCAGCAAACCGTTGTTTTCCTAATGTAAAGATAGCTAGTCACAAACTACTTTTCTCCAATTTGGTATTTATTTTCTATAAATCTTCAGAAACTGCATGACAATCAATCCATCAGACTCAGTTGAATACATCCGTTTCCTCGTCATCATCGTCTTTTAGCGATGTGCTGTGCTGATTGTGGGATTAGACTTATCGTCCTCTTCACTTGTACCGTTGAATCCTGGGATCAAGCTCAGAAGTTCGTCCTGCTCGCAACGTATTTTCTGAATCATTGCTTGCGTAGTAGTTATTTGTGATTGCAGGTCTGATACCTGGCGTTGAAGCTGATGTATTATGCCTGTACAGCCGAATGCAGGTTCCTGTAGTCTTGCACTTGCTTCATAGATCATACTATCTATAGCTTCAACTCTCTGGTCCGAGGGAAGATCCTGAGACAGTGAAACCGATTAATTACAAGTTGAAGCCATACTCACAGTGAAATATGTTTTGAATCTATTGTTCTCCAATGGCCGAAAGGAATTATAAAGAAAAATCGTTGATGTCACGCGATTGTGAGATCTGAGAGGTGTTAGTAAAATTTCGAGTTGTAGCCATATGCTATGTGAGAGTTTGCAGAAGCAGGTAAAAGAGGAAATCTGCCATGAAATATTGTTGCAACTTACTTGAATCAATTTGATAATATTGCACGCGCTAAACACTTGATGTAAGAGTGCAAACTTGTGAAGATCATTTGAGACAAAATGGTATAGGATCGTGCAATTATCCACACATTCTTTCCGCTCCATCTTGCAATGATCATGGAAAGCAGCGGATGGAGATGGGGCGTGTGGCTTCTCTTTATCATTGCTCATGATCTGCATAACTGCAACGACGATTACTGCAAATATCAGAGAAGCCAAAAACCTAAAAACACAACATTCCTTCATTCATGTAACACGACTGTTAATTTTGTTGGAAGTGATTCGGAAGTGAAAGAGCATTACAGAAATTCTAAAACCTACATTAGACGATTGAGGCGCGCGCTCCCACTAGATTGTTTATCGATGATCACGAAATTGTTATCAAAAATTGCAAAATCATCGTCCTGGACAGGTCTCCTTTTAGGTTTATCTCATAAACCTATTTTTATTTATAGGCTCTTGTCTGTATCTTTCATGCAATTCGCGTGGGTTCAACTTGGCAAATTGGCGGTGCGAATTTACGGACAACTAACAGCGAAAATCGTGCTCAGTTGTCCAAAAGTCACTTCGCGCACAAGCATTACCGAGGAAGGCCCTGTCATCTAAAGAGATTTACAGTGACAGTAATCCGCATTATATATGTGAAACCTGCCCGGCTCTATACATATTAAGCCTAAACCAAGACCTAATTTTTAGGAAGTGAGTTGTACTCACGTTCTGTCAACTTCTATGCCGTAAAAAGACCTGACAAATTAGTTCGTTCAATTTTTTTTAGGTGGGTTATGTGTGCTTTTGCGTCCGTATAACTTTTGTTTGATGTGGGAGGTGTTATGAATCATTGACCTAAACCTAAATTGTTCTTTTTAGCCAGAATTACATATTTTGCTGTTGCATGATGGGACTGTTTAAAGAAGTGAGAAAGAAGTAAGAGGCAGAAACAATATAGAAATAAGAGCCATAATGTTTGTAGTACTGCAAAGTCAATATTAGCCAGTATTGCATACTAGCAGGATATTTTTTTTTTCACATGAAAATTGAGCATTATATTAGAAAATATAATCAGTTTACATTGCTGATAGTTCCTTATAGTCCAAGGCCAAGCCTTTCATATTAACTCCTACTGAGAAAGCAAGAACTAATAAGATATCTATTATATTCTGATCAGAAAAAAAAAAAAAAAACTGTAGTCAAATAAAATGGACTGCTACTCCACTAACATATTCAATTACAAGGAGTCTATCCACTTATCACTGCCCCCAAAAATTCCTATTACTTCCACAATCTTCAGTGATCAAAAGACATTCATCCATGCTAGAATAGTTTCAGGTGGTAGGTTGGCCCCTCATGTTTATTGTTAAGCTGATAATAGATAATGGTTCGAGGTGGATCTGTAAGAGTCTTTTTGGAAAGAAAATCTGCCTCCTGATTGTCTCTCTATAGACATGATTAAAGGTGATTGCACTGAAAAGATTTTTTAGTCCAATCACCCGCTCTTTCCAACATTCTATAGAGCATACTTGCAACGAACCAACATTGTTCAACCAACCAATAATAAATTTGGAGTCTCCAAGGATAAGGATATCTGAAATCGCCAACCTATGGGCCAAGGTGAGTATAGCCCAAGCCCCCAGGGGTTCAACTCTTGTATTAGTTCCCCTACCACAGTTAAGGGACCATCTATAAGAAATTTTCTCATTAAGGGATATTAAGCCCCCAACACCGCTTATTTCTCCATTCCTCTGTGATGCCCCATCAAACCAACCCGTTATTCTATTCTTCTGTAGCCAATAGCTTCTTCTTCTTACTACAATTTTCAGACTGTTTGAGTTATGACTCGCTACATCAGCTGTGGAAAGAAAAAGAACTTTCTCCATAGATGGAACTTTTGATTCAAAAATAGCTAAATTCCTTTTAGTCCAAACAAACTAGCAAATATAAATAGGTATAATAGGGTAATCTGAGTTCTTAGTATACCAAGAGTCAAAACATTCATTTACAGTTGTCCCCGACCAACCACAATGTACTTTAAGATGAATACAAGTTTTGCACCAAATGGAAGTCGTAAAAGGACAATGAACAAAAAGGTGGAAGGTTGTTTCTTCATTACCTTTACACAGGTAACAATACCCGGGTGCTTGCCAGCCACGCTTAAGAAGGTTGTTCCAGGTGAGGATCTTATCTTCCATGAGCAACCAAGTGAAAATCTTTAGTTTTAACAGACACTACCATGACCAGATCTTCCTTTTTGCTATATCACTGTTCTTTTGCCACAACTCCACAACCATAGCGTTATAAATATTCTTTGCAGATATTATGCATGTTCCATCCCCGCCTATCCATTGAATCTCATCATAATCATCTATTGGAGAAATACCCGTGACCATCAAGTGGATTCTATAATTGTCCCATTCTGTAGCCAGTGTGCCCGTCAGACCCAAATCTATACTAGTAACCCAATTAGCAATGGACAAACCTGTAGCAATGGCTCCTCTTGCTTGGTATAGGTAATGAACCTGTTGCTCATTTAGGTGTTGAATCAAAGCGTTTGAAAGGAGAGCATCATTTCCCATGCCCAAGATAGCATCTTTACCAACCAAAATGTCTACCCCATTCCCCGGTTTCCAAGCCAACCAATATTAGCAGGAACTTGTGACTTGAGAAGAGCAGAGATGTTCCAAAACACTTTTATATAGGGTCCCACACCAAAAACACAACAAAATCATGTTTTTCTTGATAAGGTTAACATAGAATAATATTTAATTGTTTGTAATTAATGTAATTATTTCCATATATTGATTGATGATTTTTTTATATTTCATTGTTTGTACTGAATATAATTATTTAGATATATTGATTAATGGATTTTTTTAGCATTATAGTGAATTGCAATAAAATATATTAATTTTTTGGTATGAGAATTTGGATGGTAAATAGTATAATTTAGTTAATAATTAAATAGTTCACTATAATGTATATTAAAATAAAAAGCAAGATATGTTTAATGTGACATCTTTATTTTGTAAAAAAAAGCTATTTTATGTAGAAGATATCTTGACGAAAGGAATAATAATATTGTTTAGTTTTTATATTGTTCCATTCCATATCAAATAGTTTTTGTTGGGCTATGACTATATTTTCCACATTATAGAAATAAATACAAGAAGTTATTCATTTGTAACTCYAATAGAGGAAAAACATTTGAAATGACTTGATATTTATTTACTTCAAATTTACAATTAAAGTAAAAGTAAATAGAATGATATTAACATAGAATAATATTTAATTGTTTGTACTGAATATAGTTATTTGGATATATTGATTTATTTACTTCAAATTTAGAATTAAAGTAAAAGTAAATAGAATGATATTAACATAGAATAATATTTAATTGTTTGTACTCAATATAATTATTTGRATATATTGATTTATTTACTTCAAATTTACAATTAAAGTAAAAGTAAATAGAATGATATTAACATAAAATAATATTTAATTGTTTGTACTGAATATAGTTATTTGGATATATTGATTGATGATTTTTTTTCCTGTGATGTTCCAAAACACTTTCATATAAGGGATCCACACCAAAAACACAACAAAAATCATGTTTTTCTTGGTAAGATTAACATAGAAAGATATTTAATTGTTTGTATTGAATTTAATTATTTCAATATATTGATTGATGATTTTTTTTTATATTAGAAAACACTTTCATGTAGGGGTCTCACACTTTTATTGTTTGTACTGAATGTAACTATTTAGATATATTGATTGTGCATTGCAATAAATTAAATTAAATTTTTGGTATGAAAATTTGGAAGATAATAAATAGTATAATTTAGTTAATAATTAAGTAGTTCATTATAATGTATATTAAAATAAAGAGCAAGATCTGTTTAATGTGACATTTCTATTTTGTATGAAGAAAGCTATTTTATGTAAAAGATATCATWWTTGACAAGCAATAATAAYATTGTTTAGTTTTTATATTGGTCCATTCCATATCAAATGGTTTATGTTGGTCTATTACTATATTTTTTYTTTTTTTTTTAAAAAAGAGTATCTTGTGATTAAAATTTTAGAATATATTATCCACAACATTTGAAAATGACTTGATATTTATTTACTTTAAAATTGCAATCAAAGTAGAAGCCTTGATGTGCACAAAAAAACACATATATGTRTTGGTAACATAGAGCATAGAACCTTGTATTTCAATCTTGAGAGAGATCTTCTCCGTGAGTACCTCCATAACCCTAACAATAAAATATTAGTTGAAGACTTTCATAACCTATTTAATTTTGATAAGTGATCATTTTTATCAAGTACAAGAAGACTTGGCATTTCTTATTGAAAAAACAACCAATAATCACATTCTCACTGCTATAGCATCTCTCTTTAATACGAAGGACACTGAGGATAGTGTCCAAAACTTAGAGGAAATAGTRCATAAACACAAATGATAGTAAATAGTATAACTTAGTTAATAATTTAGTTAGCTATAATATATATTAAATTAAAAAGGGAGACACAATCAAACTTAATGTCCCTATTTTGTTTGTTTTCATATATTATAGAAGGCTATTCTATGTAAAATATATCATATTCTACTTTTATGCTATTCTATTTTGTATGAACCCTAATATAATTATGAAAAATTAAATATATATAATTTTTATAAAAAATTAATTTATATATTTTTTAAGGTTTTGTGTTCATCAACTATAATAACAAGTAAAATTAATAATGTTGTTTTCAAATTCATTTGCCGGAGAATCCACAGTTGGTGCCATTTTGATGACAAAATGGCACCAACTGTGGATTCTCCGGCAAATGAATTTGAAATCCTTCACCACAGAAATCTGAAAACAGAAATGTTGTTTTCATTGTCTAATTTTTCTCTATTACAATTTGGATATTATATAATAATGTTGTTTTCATTATTTAATTTTTCTCTATTACAATTTGGATATTATATAATAGTCTTTCATGGGTATTTGAATTTGAACATATAGTTGTCCTGGATATCAAGAATAATTTGGACATATTTGTTTGTTGATGAGTGA